>JBBPMV010000068.1:3180-38571 GCA_038090495.1 Heimioporus retisporus | reverse complement strand
CATTTTTGATTTACATCAGACCACTCACTCTCTATCAATGGAATGCAGCAGGAAATAGGGCCATAAGCAGGATGGACACTTCTGATGCACATCAGACCACTCACTTCCTATAAATGGAAGAGCAGTTTCCATGAGCAGGATAGACATTCCTGATATACATCAGACCAACTTACAATCTATAAATGGAAGAACAGCAGGAAAAGGCCATGAACAGGATGGACATTCTAATGCAAATCAGACCACTCACAAGCTATGAATCAAAGGGCAGCAGGAGAGGCAGCCATGAGCAGGATGGGGATTTCTGACCCATATCAAACCACTCACTTTCTACCAATGGAAAAGTAGCAGGAGAATGTGTCAGGAGCAGGATGCACATTTCTGATGCATATCAGACAACTTACTTGCTATAAATGGAAGAGAAGCAGGAAAGAGGGTCATGAGTAGGATGCACATTTCCAATACATATCAAACCACTCACTTCCTGAATTCAAAATAGCAACAGGAAAAAGGGTCATGAGCAGGATGGACATTTCTGATGCACATCAGACCACTAACAATCTATAAATGGAAGAATGGCAAGAGAGAGGATTATAAGCAAGATGGAGATTTTAAATGCACATCAAACTACTCACTGACTATAATTGGAAGAGCAACAGGAGAGAAGGCCATGAGGAGGATGGACATTTCTGATGCCTGTCAACCAACTCACTCGCTATAAATGGAATAGTAGCAGGAGAAATGAATTGGATACACATTTTTGATCTGCATCAGACTGCTCACTTTCTATAAATGTAGGAGTAGTAGGAGAGGCTATGAGCAGGATAGATATTTCTCATCCACATTAGATCACTCACTTCCTATAAATGAAAATGTAGCAGGAGAAGGGACCATAAACAGGATGGACCTTTCTGATGCACATCAAACCACTCACAGTCTATAAATGAAAGATCAGCAGGATAAAGGACCATGAACAGAATAGGCATTTCTAATGCATATTAGACCACTCACTTGCTAAGGATGGAAGCACAGCAGGAGAAGAGCCATGAGCAGGACACAAATTTTGATCCACATCAGACCACTCACCTCCTATAAATGGAAGAGCAGCAGGTGAGAGGGCATAAGCAGCAGTACATTTCTTATGCATATCATACCACTCACTTGCTATAAATAGAAGAGTGGCAGGAGAGAGTGCCATGAACAGGATGAACATTTCTGATGTGCATTGAACCACTCACAACCTATAAATAAAAGAGCAACAAGAGAAGGGGTTATGAGCAGGATGGACACTTCTGATTCACATCAGACAACCCACAAGCTATAAATGGAAGAGTCATGGGAAAGGGGTCCATGAACAGGATACACATTTCTGATGCACATCCAATCACTCACTTGCTAAACATGGAAAAGCAGTGGGAGAGAAGGAAATGAGCAAGATTCACATTTCTGATGCCTATCAGACCACTCACTTCCTATGAAGTACATATGTCCAAGAATATTATATCATCCATTAGTATGTATAACCCAATCCCCAAGATATACATTGTAGTCCATACCTTTTAATAACATTGTATTTGTGTTTAATCAATCTTTCATACCAGCTTTAAAGGAAACAACTACCTTAAAATAGATATCCATTAATTTGTCTCCAATCATTGTACATATTTCATACCTTTGTATGTGGAAACCAGGCACATAATGATCTAACCAGCTGATGCTGATTATATTTTTTCTTTGCTAACTGGACACCAGGCACCAAGATACTAATGGGGATTAGCACATACATATCACTTTCAATACCTTTTTGCTTACTATTTGATAGCATACATTATGCATAGCAAAATGTTCTTTTCTTGTGCAGACACAAAGAGCATCTGCAATGACTCAGTATTCAATACAGTTGCTGTTTTTTCCAACAGCATCTGATACCCTAAATCAGATCTGTGCATACCTAAATATCTATTCAATATCATTTATACCACACATAATGCACAATTTACACATACTATGCAATTGTACTGATGTTTGAGGAGGATACTTCATTTTGCATAGTTCCCCCCAAATGTTCCTCTGCTCAAACTTTTCCTGAGCAGCTGCTTGTAGCTTTGTCAGCTTTTCCTCCTCAGCCAAAAATAGGTACTCAGGCTTCATTGCCTGGACCATCAGTGCATCAAACTTTGTGAATACTACTACAACTGGCACTATTATCCAATCTATTAGCATATTAATCCTTTTCAAGAACATACAGTCACCATTTTTTGTGTCACATTCACCAAAGAATGTCTCCTCTGCAACAGTGATGGCACGATGAAGCTGATCCATTGGAATACAGTACCTAGTTTCTTCAAAGACTGATGCAATGGGAATCTACAGTTACTCACCATATTGCATGGATCTGCTTCTTGAGTTTGGTGGTATTTGTGTGCTCTACAACAAATTCTTTCATTTGCTGCAGTTCTGTCTCTCCTCCTGCTTCAAATCCAGGAGAGTCATGAAAGACAAAATTTTGGTTACTTTTGAAGACCATTTCATGTTGGATGTTGTGTAATCCACGCTAAAGAATTTATTGGGCAATGAATTTAAGAAACACATGTTACTCACCTCCCTTGTCCCTTCAAGCATATGATTAATCTAGATGCATGTCAACAAACCAACATCCAACAATTTTGACATAGTACAAAATACCCTGTTTCCTTCATAATCATAAATCTCTGGATCTTCTGTTGAGTTACAGACCCTCTGAAGGATTGTTGTCTTCCCAGAATTTGCCCTTCCAATAATAAGAATTCTGAACCGACCAAACTTTTCCATCATATCTGTGTCAACATCTTGCATAATGTTGGAAATGTCCACAGCTGTCCCTGGAGTATGTCCTTGCCTCTCAGAATGTATTATATATGTCAAATTGCATACAATGCTTACCTGGTATGTTAGACTCTTCTTGAACCTGAGAATGACACTCTTCACTGTCTAAGCCACCAGGAATCACACCAGGCTGCACATGGCCAGACTCCTGGGAAGGTTGAATGGTACCAGTTCTCTGAGATACAGAACCTTTGGTGTCATGGAGATAAGAAGGTTGAACATTCAAGCCACTGGGGACCACACCAGTTTGTGCAAGCCTGGACCCCTGTGCAGGACTATTGGGTCCATTTGATGTCTCCACATTGGTAGCGAAGATGGTGTGCTCAGTCAAAATTAGCTGCGAGCCTGAGTCGCTGGAGATAGTGCCAACGCCTCCTTGTGTGGTGGGGGTATCGGCCGTTTGAGAAGGCGCTGGGGAGGCGCTTCTGCTGGCGATGCGAGATCGGATGGCTTTGATCCCTTTCTTGACGGTTTTCATCGTGAGAGTGGACAACTACAATGCTGAGGGGTGGATAGATGCAAGCGATTGCTTGGATTCGAGTAAACACGACAAGCGCCGAGCGACGATTGCTGTGTATGTACGTGTTTACACAGTGCTAGATGGTGTCTCGTTTAATTGCCGGAGCCCGTATCAACAACCACTATCACCAGCCATCTTCCTAAGGGGTTGTTTTCCGAAGTCAGTCAGGACAGTGATGGTTGCATTACTCCGTATAATGCAAGGATGAGCGGCATCGCTGTACATATGATGCTCCACTACTTCTTACGATAGTCAATCAGACATATTAGGCGATGCCACTCAGGAGGCCCTTTGACTGATAAGCCACAGAAGGGACGTAAGTCGATGAGGATTCTCTGATACTCAAGCAGTCTACTACTGAGCTGTTGCTGGTGAACTACTGAAGGCTACATCCAAAATACACGTCTACGGTGTTCCCCCACAAGATCCACCTCCATAACTCGCCATTGCAACCACCCATCCCCAGTTGGGTTCTTTTTGTAAACCACACAACTACTACTCATCCATGCTTTCAGGGTCAGCTTGGAGCTGGCAAACAAGCTCTTTCGAGGGTGCAACCGTCTACCCGTGTGCGTATAAATATGTTTGGGTCCACAGCACCTATGAACCTACCAGTCTGGCCGGTTCAGGGTTTCGGTGAGGACTCAGGCTCCAATGGGAAGCGACGACAGTGGTAACAGTGTGGCTTGGTTTGCGAGGAAAACCAAGGAGGATCTTGGTGCGTCTGTTGATGAATGTGTGTCGTGCGGAGGATGCTAGTTGTATCGTCGTCCTACGCGTGGCATCAGGCCAAAGTCATGTCAACTGTAACTCGCTCAGTTCGGAAAGAAGTTTCGCCAGACAACGAGACATTGGATGACTCACATCGATCGGGTTGCAGAGCAACATCAACGTGACACCAACATAACCCAACGAAGTCCTATATGTCCGCATACAAACCGCATATAGCTACCAGACGCTTGGAACTGGGCTCGACGTGTGGTAGCCGCGACACAAGATTGGTGTCTGATGATATGGCTGAACGATTTCAGATAATCTGCATTTCATCAAACGAGACCCTGGTAGAAAAGGCAGAAGGAACTACTTAGACATCTTGCGCCGAACCAACCGGGTCTCAGATCTCTGGCATTGTACCTCCTCTGCTATACGTTTGCATGTGTCAGGAATGAAAGCATTGATGTCACCTACATTGCTGACGATCGTATCAGGATCGGTCCCATGGTGTTCCAAGGAAATGGCACGGCAGTCAAAAAGATGGCTAAGTAAATGAGAATGAAGGAGTTGAAACGTACTCCCCAGGTTGGAATCTCGAGAAGAATGGAAACCCGTTGGATGTCGATGCCTGAGTGACCGTATTGTACAAGGATGTAGCAATCTGCTACCACGCCATTTACCGAAACATCTACCAGAGTAGGCCTTCCTTCTTGTGTCCTCATCCAGTTCAAGCTCAAATTCCTGCCCCCGCCCAGTCTGAAAAACGAACGCGCCAACGCCAAAAACTTTCGTCAAACTGTCCGAACCAACTACCGTCGCAGAAAGCATGCCCCCCAAAAAACCTAACCCGCACACAACCTTCTCACTTAAAAACATCCACCATTTTCTCGGAGCGATCCAATCCGCCCGGTCACATCCTCCCAGCAGCTCATGCATGCCCTTACCAAAGCACATGCTTCCACCACAATCTGAAGCGCATGGTCACCATCAAGGAGGAGCGAGAAAAGCATGCCAAGTTCGTTGCTGAGACGATCGAACGTGAACGGGCCATCGTCGGTGATCCTGCAGAGCAGCAAGGCTGCTTCGAGGGCTCAACCATCCTCCACCACGATACACTTCCTCCCACTTGTCACGACGCCTCAGTCCCCGCTACTATTCACGCTTTCGGTACCGGCGATGCTGTCGGCATGGTGTTGGGTGTCAGTCCCACTGTGGCCATGGTCAGGAAGGTTCAAAAGAAAAGCCCTCACCGGAGTATATGCCGACTACGTCACTCCCTCACGAGTACGCGAAAAGATTGAAAGGCTGTTTACCGATATTCTTGTTTCGATAGAGGAGCTGGTAGGCGCCCAATATATCCCGTTGTCCTTCACTTACAGTGCAAACGCCATTTAGCCTTCACTCTGGCACAGCAGCGCGAGGATCACGCGCGTCTCGACGATGAATGCGTGTAACCTGCCTGTCAACTGTCTATCACGCGTGCCGAGCACGACCCCAGTGCGACTTCCTTGCAGAAGAGGTCTGAAAAGCTGAAAAAAATCGCTCCAAGAGGACCTCCAACACCAATTCACAGACCTCATTCGACAAGTCAAATCCCTTCACAAGGAACTCGGCGGAATGGACCCCTTGCTGCGAACAATGTTGACGGGGTCATCGGCAAACCTCGTTCTCCCCGCTCCATTCCGACTCTTCAAAAACAGCGCAAAAACAGCTCAGGATCAAGCATGAGCTTGGTTAGAAGATCGATACCGAGTAACGCAAGTATCGTGAGGCGCTCAAAAGCAGCAAAGTGAGACTGTTTGGGAAGCGTACGTAGCTCGAATATTAACAAAAGAGCAGCGAGATGACGATGCAGGTGTACATGAAGGAACGCGACGCGCTCACGACGTTGGCGGACGTGGATCGATCTGTGCGTGGTGGTATCAACGGCGTCGAAAGACACGCCTCCCGAGTCGGGGTATGTGCAGGCGCAGTTTGAGTTGTACGCGCTCAAGATAGGCATAGATACCGAGAAGCTCCGAAGGAATTCGGCGCAAGCAAAGAGGTAGCATGGGCAAATCAATGTAGGTCAATGCCCCGCCAAGATGGAGTCCCTCCACGGTACGTCGTCGATCGTCCGTGAAACCTGCATCTGCTGACTCATCATTGTAGACCGTCAACAGCTGGCCGATGATGCAGAATCTGGATCTGGAACGCCCAACGTTGCGCAACTAGCAATTCTATGATCAACAGGCGCGTCTCGACATGATCTTGAGTGGATCCTGGACAAGTACTCCCCAACAGCTGCGCAACGAGGCAGCCAATTTGCGGGCAGAAAAGAAGATTCGGGAGGTTCGTCCTCCCCTGGCTGTAAATTGGACTGACTGACGAAGCCCGTCAGGGTACTTGAGCACGATTGATCGAAGAAAACAAGACGGTACCTCCTCGACTGCTATCGTATATGTCTGTGCTTATTACGCGGGCCTAGAAGGCGCATCTGGCACAAGCACGCAAGTCTATTGACTACGGGATGGCGCCTCACCCCTGACCACTTCTCACGTATCCTGTAACTCGCTCGGGGAAAAGCCCCGGCTCATGCGGCAAGACTCCACCGATGGACGTCCAAATTTGGCGTCCTGCAAAAGACTCTGGACACAGAGCGGCCTTCCTAGTGGGTCAAAGAAGCGTTCGGAGGACGACCTGACGGTGCACGAGTGCAATGTGCGCGTGTGGTGGTGCGTCGTTGTCTTTGAGATCGATCGTGTGCCTGACCGAGGGTGATAGGCTGCAGAGGGGGTACTCACGCGAGGTAGTGGCGCATGCCGATGCATTTAAGATGATCGAGCGAGCGTCTCAAAGAACAACGTACAGGCAACGTCGCGCCCGCAGTACTTGGTCGATAGGTTGAAGTCGAAAGTGCAAGTGAAGCTCGAGACATCGGAAGGCAGCAGTCTTCCAAGGAACCGGCGAGCCGACTCGAGATGCTTCGTCCGGAAAAAGCCAAGGTCGGAAAAGGCGTTGACAGAGAGTAGGGAAAAGTGACTGCTGTGCAGGTGTCATTGCCCGAATAATCGTCGCCTGTCGTGCGTGTATTTGACTGATGCGGGTGAGGCCGCAGGTGGTGGTCTCACGTCGAGTTCCGGTATGAGGCAACCAGTAGTGCTCAATTCCGAAGTAGTCGTTAGCGGGCACGTGATTGATAAAACGCATTATCCTTTACGCCTTCGGCTCGAGTAACTTCGATCAGTGACAGCACAGACCAGGGCTGTCATTGCAGCGTGCGTGGTGCGCTTGATTACGTCCGATTGTCACTCACGACGCCCACAGATCGCGTCGACAGAACCGCACACAACTCGGACACCATCACCGAACAAGACGCCTTTGACATTAGTCGCAGTCTTCTCAGCACCTCGATGCTATTCCCGGACCCCTCATGAGCAAACTCCTCGACGCAATTGTGTCTGGGTTCGGTACGCAGATAGACGTGGCGACGAAGAATTCGAGAAAGGAGGGCCAGCAGGTTGTTTTGTCACACAAGGTGATCTCGAGATGCGTTACCTTTCTTCTCCAATGGGTTTCAAACACTGCCGAAAAGGCCAAGGCGAGGGGCGAGGAGGATGCCGCGCAGCCTCGACCTCGCGCATGTCGGGGAAAAAGGTGGCTAATCGACAGGGTCCCGTGCGGCCGGGAAACATGCGGAGACGTGGGTCGATTCGACCAGATTCTGGCCATGTTGGACCTATTTTTCAAGGCGACGAAGCCCAATACACATCGCTTATGGTGCGTCCGATTGGCCGTGTCTTCAACTACATCAAGATCTATATGCACTGTTTAGATACTCAGTGCTGCAGCGCTGGATGATTTTGAACTCGAACTCCCTGGGTGGTCGTCAGTGGGTAGACCTGCAGACCCTACAACCAAGTTTCCTTACGGGAAGATCTCCGGCTTTGAGGGTATAGATACACAAGTTGGTCGAGGGTGCCGCAATTGCCCGCTAAGGTGAGCCCAAGTATTGATCCATTCGGGACCGTTATCGACAGTCAATTCATTCCAGTGAGCAGCATCGGAACCAGGATGAGTATACTGGGCTCCGGCGCACTGGGGGCCGAGTTAGTCGATCAATGGGTCCACTTTTCTGAACACGGGATCGTCACGCTCGCTCACAACCTGATGGGCCTCGTACATGGTCCATCTGGACCGTTAGCCACGAGGTAGCGTTCCCACCGAGCGTGTATGCACTACATCTGGTGCCCGTGAGCGTCCTGATATGAACGATGTCGTAGAGGTATGATAGGCTTTACGGTTCCGTTACAAGCCTGATTTTTTGACCCTGACGCCGTAGTTTAGGAAATACGGGTGGCCGAGGGTGGTGAAGCTGTTGACTGCCAGTGAGAGCACGCCGAGATGTTTAACTGGCCATCGTCGTACGATACGGCCGCATGCTTCAGGTTCAAGTTGAAAACTGCCTGTGCTGCCACCACTGCACCGCTGGAAGCAACCGGTGACAACAAACCCAGCCCACTGAGCAACATGATGACAAGGAGAGCAGAACCGTCGGGTGTATAACAACTCCTTTGGTTATTTATCGCTGCGACATGTATAGGTACTTCCGATTTCATGCAGCCCAGGTCTAGCATCCACTGACACACGACAACTTCCTCTTTGCAAGACTTTTCTGGCTTCGAACCCGGATCCTCTTCGAGCTTCCCTTGCTTTCCCTCCTTTGTATTGAAGCATTCGGTTTCTTTCCTTGTTTCTTTTCACGCTGCTTCCTTGCATCTACCATTATTGACACTTTCTTGCACGTAGCAGTCTTATACCTTCATTTGCAGTAATGTTCACACCTCGGTCTCGTCTTTCTGGCGACTGAGCCATTCACGTTGTCATGGTCCAACGCTTTGTAGATACAGCCCCAAACTTTTTGGTGGCGTTGGGTTTGTGTACCCTCTCCTGTTGCTTGACTTGTACGGGTACGCCTTGTTTGGCCAGTACAATCCTACCTTTCTTTTCTTGGGTGTCCTCCGTGCTACGCGATCAACATCCACCGCTCTGATGCGCTTACGTCCTAGCAGCCACATCGCCATGCAGTGTTAGTGCGTCAAGATATCAATTTTGGTTCAGCACCAAAGAAATTTCACGTTCATCGTGACCTTCAGTCATTCCAACAACACTACAAGCATGCCAGAATTTCTTGGGTCTACCTCGACCTCGAGCCCACGTCTGGAAGGGTGGTTGGTGATGGTGAAAAACGCCCAACAGAGATGCTCACCTCCGCATGGCTGTTAGTATTACAAGTTTAAGCCTGGGGATGCTACCATCGGAATGATTGCCTCGGCCTTGGTAAGGATCAACAAGACCAAAGTTGAGCCCGCGGACGGAAACGAGAGAATATGGACGTACTGACGATGAAACGGAGCCGGGGATCGCCCCTTCGAAATGCCTTCAGGAGGGCTTTCTCGGCATACCCGATAGCTTCCTTCACGTAGAGACCATGAAGGCCCACTTTAGAAGGAGATCGGTGCTGGAAAACCGTGCAGCGAGGTACGAGGTCTTTATCAAGTGGCACCTTACTCGGTTATTTTCTGTGAGCGCTTGGAGCTTGGACGTCAAGGGCATTTTGGAGATGGGCTTACTTTTGAATCCGATGTCGCTCACTTCAGCGTTGAGCCGGACATCTTGAGCCTATGGCATCTTCCTTGCGCTAACGAAATATCGGCGAGCTCATAGTCACAGCACTTGTGGGCCTCTTGGCTCTGTTGGAAACACTGTTCCATCCATTGCTCTTGCAACGCCATGGCTCAGAGGGATATAGGGTCTCTGGGAAGACCGGAACGTAGTGGGGGCGCTCGTGGTGGGGGGCCTGGCGGTGTTCATGGTGGGGAGCCTGGGGGCGCGCGTGGTGGAGGCGCTCATGGGATTGGATTGAAAGCAAGTCGAGGAAGGGGAATCCCGATTGTCCGCAGACACAAACTTGTGGAGCGCGTCTGCTATACAGAAAAGTATCCCTTTTATGTCCTCATTGTGTATGCACTTCCGAGTCTGGGGGGGGGGGGGGGTCCCCATCGTAGTGGTCATCATCGTTGGAGTGCTCGTGGTGAAGGTGCTCCTGGGACTGGGGCGATCGAGAGCGAGTCGAGGAAGGGGGATCCCGGTCGTCCGCAGACACAAACTTGCATAGCGCATCTGTTATGCAGAAAAACGTCCTTTTATGTCCTCGTCGTGGGGGTCCTCGTCGCAATGGTCCCCATCGTGGAAGCGCTCATGGTGGAGGTCCTCCTGGGACTGGGGCGACTGAAAGCGAGTCGGGGAAGGGGGACCCCGACTATTCGCAGATACAAACTTGTATAGCGCATCTGCTATGCAGAAAAGTATTCCTTTTGTGGCCTCATCGTGGGAGCACTCATGGTGGAGGTGCCCCTAGGATTGGGGCAATTGAGAGCGAGGCGGGGAAGGGGGATCTTGATTGATTTTGGATACTAGCCGATATAGCACAATAGCTGCGATGACGCCTGCTACCATCAAGTAGTACATGTGAGACGGAGTAAATGTACAGAGGCAGGACAATTGGGTATGTGTTCAAAATCTCATTCGACGCCTGGAAAGTTCCCACGAAATCATTCGCGGCAATACTGCACGACGATCGTAAACTGCCCGCCACAGTTGCCATAGTCAACAAAGACCGAGGATGCGTGGGAACATGCCTAAGGTACACATGCGCATGAGAGACGACAGTTATGGACAACTCTTCGGTCGCTGTGACGGGGCCCGGATGTCCAGGAATGATCGCAGTGGACCTGCCTGGCCCAAGACCTGAGTATACCACTCTGCTGACGGTAGTCGCGAGGTGAACCCATGGTTCGTAGATGCCGCCGCCAGTACGAGTTCCATAGCACGCACCGTCGCTTGCAGGGCCACCCTCTGCTCCGATTCCAGGCAACCGTATACCAGCACTTGTTGACTTTTGGCATCGATATCCACAACATTGTGGGACGTGTCCCGACGCATTTCCTTACCCTTAAGACAGCGAAGGCAATCAAACACGTGGTATCGATATCCAATCCAGGTCACATCCGCCAGACGTGTATCGACGCCGATGACAGGCCAGGGGCCACTTTTGCAACGCGCTTCGTGCATCGTCCTTTAACGAGGGAACGTCTTCCACGCGAAGCACTCTCGCGACGAACAACTCGGAAGCCAACCCAGCTACCTCCCCCGCTTCTTTTTTGCACTCCTGGAGACCGGCGAGCTCCAACGAAGGGCCGACGAGACGATGCGTAAGCACGCGCACCCGAGAGAATGGGAACGCCGCCCAGGGAGGTCGTGTAGTGCACACGGTGATCCGCGAATGGGTGTGGGTAAGTGTCTGGTCTCGCAAAGCGTTCTGCGAGGTGGGGCTATGCTGCAGAGAGGATGCTGGCGACGAGGTGCGCTGGCGAGGATGCGTTGAGAGCGAACGTCGTGGAGAAGGGGACGCGATGGGAGAACGCCACAAGGGGAAGAAGGTCGAGGGCAGCAGAGTCCAGTGAAGGAGGAAAGTGTCGCACTGTAGTTACAAGTGACGACAGTGACAGGCTGTGCTATCTTATGGAAGAGGCTGCAGAGATCACAGACCAGACGTGGTACTGACTAATACAGGGGCTCTTCGAGATCGCCGGGATCGATCTGTTCCCGAGTCGGATGTCTCGAGACAGGCATCGCTTGTTATCTCTTTGCTCCTCGCTGTCATGTATCGTGCCCACCATCAAAATCGGATCCACATGACGGCCCAGGTTACTCTCTACCTCCTTATCGCTGAGCAACTGTTTGTTCTCGTCACCGCACCCGCGCTTCAACTTGCTCTTGTGGCATTTCTTGGGTTCAGACGGGGTCGCCGTGCCCATCCCCAGACCTTCGCCCCCGCTCTCCGGCTCCATCTTCACTTTCCTGCCGGCCGGCCGCTTCGACTTGCGTTCCCGCTCCTCGTCGCTCTCCATCTGGACCACGTGCATCCGCTCGAGTGCCTGCTCACACGCAAGCCGGCATTCCCCAGCGAGCTTCTCTGCCTGTATGCATAGCTCCTCCATCTTGGCCCTCTATGACGCACGGGAAAGCGAGTTCGTCATGACAGCTTTACACGCAAAGACGCGACGAACATACCTCGAGCACCTCTTGCCGCTCTCTATCTTCCTGCCGTTTCTGCCCGGCAGCCTCCGATCTTGCTTGCGCCACCGACTCGAACGCGCGCTGGGCCGTCAGATGTTCGTCCGCATGCTGGAGGATGCTCTTGCCGTACTTTCTGCGCTGCTCTGCGACTTCGAGATGGTAGGGAAGGAACGGGGACGTATCTGCCGCCAATGAGGTAGGGATGTTAAAATACATCTATACAGATGTTATGGGGATGGAAGGGAGAGCAGGGAAAAAACGTACCGTTGTGCGTGATTGGCCGTGATCGCCCACTCAAGGCCCTTGAGCGTCCGCTTGGCGGGTCTAAGTCTAAACGTGAGCTCGACAGTCTTCTGTTGGATCATGGCAATGTTGTACACGATCGCCTTGTCGCTAGGTTGGAGATGGAGTGCCTAGAGCGAGTCAGGTCAGGGTCCGCGAAAGGAGCAGGATGCATAAAGGCCTCACCCCTTGTGCATACTTTAATGCCCTGTCTGTCGCAGCAGAAATTTACTCATTGGTGGCCTTGGCATACCATAATCGACAGAGACATATCAACACGGGCCCATTTTGACCACGATAAAACTTGACCGACGCTGCTTCGTATTGTCCAGCCACATACGTAGTTTCAGCGCCTGCCATTATACCCACTAGGAGACCCGCTCACGCTCTGAGTTGCACAATCAAATTCGTACCACGCACAATAACAATGCCCCATATTCACATAGACGCTCCCATCATTCGGCGTCCCCTAAATTTTAGAAAACGTATCCAATGCTTCGTGCGCATTTCTCGGTCGCCGTCCTGCATCCTCTGCAGCAGATGCAGGTGGCAACCCGCTCAGCGTTCCCAACGCATCTTCTGCGATCACAGTCGCGAGACTCTGCGTGGCTATTGCACACAGTGGGTCCAACCGAAGTGGCTTATGGTGGGCCTCGACAGCCCGCTGAAAGTTCCGTTTCCGCTCGTCGATCGATTTCAGGTTGGGATCGCGGGTGGCTCGGCTTCGGGTGTAAAGGATCCACCCGACGTTGCAGAGTGCATAGGCGTCGTGTCGTCCGTGGTCTTTGAGCGTCGTGAACACAAAGTCCTTTGCGTCTTTGGGGTTGTGTTGGAGCAGAAAAGAAACGTAGAAGGCACGGAGATTAAGGTTGGTATTTTGCGTAATCGAAGCTTCTTTTAGAGGTTTGTGTGCGTCCAATGACTAGCCGGGGTTCTTTACAAGCATCTGTCTGATCTTGGCTTTCACGGGTGTCAGAGAGCGGCCAGTGTCTCCAATCCACTTCATGGGCTCGAAGAAATACTTACCATTGAGTGTCCGCATCTGCGCCATTCCAACGGCACCTAGCGTGTAGTTCGGCTGACCCTCTGTTGTGATCATATAGTATTTCGTCGCTTCCTTTATTGACCTCCCAGATCTTGAATTACCTTCTGTAAGATGCATGAGCGTCTGTATCATGCGTTCTGCAAGTTTTAGTGTTTGAGGGGCATTGGAAAGTCGAATACACGGATACCGAAGGGTGGACTCGTTTAAAATTGTGCTCACGAAGGAACAGCTCAAACAGTGCGCTGGCGGCTGCGGCAATCTTTTGGTTCGCATTAGACGCTTTTTCAATGAATTTGTTAATGATCAAGAAGGCCTGAGCACGTTCCTGCTTAGTCTGGCTGCCCGTCTTGCTCGCATTGATGAACTCTAGGTCCAACAAGAGTTGCGCGGCCCACTCTGACGGCTTCTAATAATCCAAACGAATACGATTGAAATAGAAATCGCAATGGGTGGACTACGCACAACTTCCAAGCTTCTCTGTCAAGCCGCTTTGGCCTTTGCCTTGTGATCCATCGCCCACAGGCAGAGACCAATACCAATATGGGGATCCGGGGCGCATGACGGGTTCAGTTGGAGCGCTTGCTGGAATATTTTTAGTGCTTGAGGGTACCTTCGTCTAGCATACAAGATACGGGCCTGCGTTGGGGTCGCGTCAGCTCGAGCAACGCCAATTGAGGTGAGGCGAACCTTTCCAAGTAGAGCTACGATGTTCGTCGGTTTCCCCGCGAGGACACCCTCGAAAGAGCTTGTCACGTTGTCTATGGATCGAGGCGCCAGTTGCTGGATCCCTATCGACTGGGTCGGATTAGATCATGAATGATCGAAGATGACATACCTCGGGTTAAAAATGTCGGTGTTCTACCGACACCCTCTCTCCTCTTCCACGGCGGCTCGTTCACCAGCGTTGAGGTGCTGAGCAGCATCCCAGTAGTGTCCCTCTTTGGAGCGCACCCCTGCGGGCTTGTCCTTCGCTGAGCACCCGCAATGAACAAACAGCATAAAAGTCATTCAAATAACTTACCCGCATCGGTTAAAACCACCTTGGGTGCATTATGCGCATGTGCGATTTGGATGTTTGCGAGCAAGGTGTATATAGGTGGTGATTGGGCCGTCGTTCCATTTGCCGTCAACGCTATATGACAAAAAAAATGGGTGAGCGCTTCCACAGGCGGACGAGCAACCCGTACACGTACACTTGATGGCCGGGTGTGCAATTCAGTTGCAGATCGTCGGATCGCAATGGAGTGCCGTGAAATATTCCACCAGAGCCCACGTATGTCGGTTCGGCATACTCAGCGACGGTGAGGTGAAGGAGAGCATCTCCAGTCAGATGTAGTAGGATGAACGCCAGTCACTTTTGATCATGACCGTAGTCATTTCAAGAACAGACTCTCCAAAGAAGGCGAACCTTCATGCGAGAGGAAAAGCTCCACCACCCGCGCGTGCATACGGTCACGTGATTGATGAAATGTGTCGTTTGCTAACTCGAGCAGCTTTGATGGGGCGAATTCAAATTGCTCGAAGCGTGCAAGGACGTGTCGTCGTCGTACGACATACCAATCGAACACGACATCCACGACGCAGACCCAGGCCTGTCATTACAGCGTGCGTGGTGTGCTTGAGCACATCCCATTATCACTCGCGACGTCCGCAGATGCCGTCGACAGGACTGCACATAGCTCGGATGCCAATTACCATCACCGAACAAGATGCCTTGACATCTTTTGCAGCCTCCTCAAGTACGCCGACGCTGTTCTCGGACCCTCGTGAGCAAACTCGCCGTGACCGCGCCTGGGTTCGGTGCGTAAGTAGACGCAGCGATGAAGAATTCGAGAGAGGAGGACCTGCAGGTCGTTTTGGTGCACAAGGCGTCCCTTCAAGATGTACGCCTTTCCTCTCCAGTGGTTTGCCACTGCTGCTGCTGAAAAGGTCAAGGGGAGGAGCAAGGAGGGTGCTGTGCAGCCACCACCTTACGCACGTCGGGGCAAGTATGGCAAAGCGCAAGGTCCCATGCGGCTGGAAAACATGCGGGGGTTGGACCGACCAGATTCCGGCCACGTTGAAGCTATTTTTCGAGCCGGCAAAGCTCAAGACCCATTGCATATGGGTCATCACCCCGGAGGGGAAAGCATTCATAAAGTCAGTCCTTCCACTTTCTCCGTATCGCACAGTCATGACCGTCGAACCAGCTGCCTCACCTGTCCCATGTATCGTACCGCGGAGAGCAGGCAGTACATGAAGGGCAAGAAGATCAGGATGTGAATATTCAACGTCATTAGTATCGCTGTCAAGAATCATGGACATGGCCCTACCGCACAAAATAACATCATGCAATCTAGTGGCCATAGCATTACGAGCATCTCCAACCTCATGGGCTTCTATCCCACCTCACCAAAGAATGCGACCACACCCAACCGGGTGGTGGAATTCTTCGCGAGATTGCCGGAATGAAGTCTAGTGTGCAAGATATCAAAGGTCCTAGAGCCTTTTCGCGCCTCCTTGTCAAGTTCGGTGGTGAATCTCTACGATCGGCACTCAAGCAGATCAGTTTACTTCCTGAGCGTTCTGAGGTGCGCACCCACGCTTTGGTAGTCTTTCATTCATAACAATTGTCTAGTCATACCTGATGCCCATTCATCGAAGTATTCGCCAGCTCGCAAGACATATCTATCGATTTCACCAAGACGTATAAACTGCTTGGCAGTCTGTACGACCTCCTTATCTCCCGCACCATCGATCTATCCTCGTCCGTCTACTCCAAGGTCCTTTCCACGCTCTCTAAGCCATGCGATCTGCAGGTGTTGCTCCCAGGGAGCGGCTCAAAATTACGCGGCATGGAGTCGACATGTTGAAGGACAAGGAGTCGATGGTGCGCAAAACGGCAGTGGGTTGTTGTCCAAGTTGGCGACGACCCATCCCTTGGGGGCTCGTGCATGAGGGTCCGTTGAACCAGGAAACATGGCAGAATTACCATCAGGAAATCGTAGGAAAGTTGGCCAGGTTGGAAGATGCAGTTGGGGAGGCGGTCGAGCGAGACAAGGCTGTTGAAGAAAGTGAGCAAGGTGTGGACGACAGAGACCGACGATCCTGAAGACACTCCTAGGGTAGAGAAGAAGCAAATGTATGTGTCGAATTTAGTGGTGTGATCTGCTTTGACGGTGTTGATCAGACAACGAGAAGAGGATGGCGGTGCAATGGACTTGGACTCGGATGAATATGAATATGAACACAAGGAAGAAAGAGGGGGAGAGAAAAAGCCACCGGAACGAAAGAAAGGAAGTGGAAAAAAAAAGGGGGTACCCATCCATGGTTGGCTATGCTGCAATGACTTCGGAACAGAAGTCCGCGCCTCGCTTAAGTCTAACGAGGTGCTTCACCTCTGACTGCGAAGAAAATGTTAGCACTCAACTTTATCAAGATGATTAGGGCCATGGAATGCGTCGTGCGGTTGGTTTTCAGAACTCAGAGATGGTTTAACGTCACGTATGCGATTTCGTTCACTTACGGACCCCTTTTAATGGGGGATCAAACAAACGCTTTGCTTGATATGGCCGAAAGACAGCAACTAAGCGTCGGAAGACAGCAAAGGGCTCAAGGGCGTGCACTCTCGTCTATTGGAGTGCAACTCGAACTTGTATTTTGACCTGCTATTGGACATGGAGCCGAAACAGCAAGTGAACTGCATCGTGAAAAACATGATCGAATAGGTCTTTTGTGTTCTAGTATTATCTTTGCTGATTTCGCTAGGTTGACGTATGACCTAACGCTTGCCCAATTGACTAGCCTCGAGGAGCTGATGAAGAGTATGATGGAAACCAACTTGGTCCACCACGACATTATTAACAAGTTTTGGCAACTCTATTGTAGGTGTTATTTTCATCGTCAACAACCCGGTCACTCATGTCCTTGATCAGGTTCTTCGAAATCACTTCCTGCCTGTCGACGCCGCAGTGCAATCATCATCCTCGGCATGTTTGCACTCGCAAAATGGAGTGTTGCATCGGATAAGGTGAATGTGTTGCTCAGGGTAGGATAGGGTCATTTGGACAAAGTAGCATTCCCCTCTGGCACCATCAACCGACTCTTTCCAGACTGGTCCGACGCTCGCATGCTATGCCTGTGTTGCACCTCAGCGACTCACCGGCAGTGTGAAGAATGTCAAGGGTAAATCTGTCTCACCCCATGCACCTACTACTGACTACACGCCAAACAGGATCCCTCTGGACAAGACCCTCCGGATGGAGATGAGCAGCTTGGCGTTCAAAAAGCTGCAAAACGCTTCTGTCGATCCAAAGAATGGTTTGCGTTGGCGGAGCAAGCGATCAATACAATCCATATATGCTAGGCGATCATCCCGGTGAGCTGTACAGTGAGGTTGTCAAGAATTTGGCGCGGCGCATGTTTACGCGCAGGCCACCCACCTCGCTACCGTCGGACACGCCGGTGAATGAGGACGATGAGAGACGGGATGCAGATGTGATGGACGAGGACAAGGAGTCGTTAGTGTCTGCATTAGGATCAGGGTCAGTGGGCGCAGCATCGCAAGTGTCATTGTCACAGATGTCGATACACCCGTCGGGGAGCAATGACGTGGGCAAGGCATTCTATCTCAGCCAGCTCCTGTTCGTCGTTGAGCACGTTATGATCAAACACATCATCCTTCCGGAGCTCGTCGAACATGAGTGGAAGTGGTGAAAGGATGAAAGGGAACTTGGTATGTGACAATACGTTTCTTTGGGCGGGAGGGCTCATGTGTGGGGCTAGCGGAGAATGGTAGTGGAGTCCAAGCTTGAGCACCAGGCCAAGGAAGTGGAGCGGCTCGATCGGGTTGTTGGGAACGTCGAAGACGAGATTGGCGAACGGATCGCTGCGGTGTGCGAATCCGAGCTCTGCTTTGGCACTCATTCCTTGTTAGCGCGCTATGGCCCCCTGCTCGTCCACGTGTGCAGCAGTCCGCACAGGTTCAAGGTACAACTTTTGTGGTTGGTGCTGACGACCGCTCCCAGTAAGGCAGAACCATACGCTCTGTGTGATGGGATGTCCATAAGTAAAACGAGCGCCAGTAGCCCCAGTTCACTGAGGACGTGTGGGAGTGGCGTGACATCGCGTTCTGTCTCGCGTAGGTGCTGTTCAGGTCAGATTGTTTCGTGAAGAAGCTCATTGAGAATATACAGTTGTACCACAATAAGCTGCATGAGCCTGGAGTGTTTAAGCTCCTGGAGACATTTGGGCAAAGGCATGGGTGCACAGAGGCATGGAGGAGCTGTATGAGTTGGTGGTACTGGAGGTGCACCAGAGGCAGGGCAAGGAAGGCAAGGAGCTTGAGAAGCGGGTTGAGGGGAAGAAGGTGGTAGCATGGAAAAAGAGGATGTGATGATGTGTGTGTTTGATCACAGTGGTGTGGGTGTAGCTGGCTGAGTATTTATTTTGGGCCAGCAAGGTGGAAAAAGGAGGTACCTGCACCCAATGGAGGGGAGGAAAGTGGGGTGCAAAAACATACATAGTTGAAATGGTGTGCACATGTGCCAGACAAGGACAAGGATATGTATGTGTGAAGAAGAGAAGTATGGCTTTGCAGGTTCTTGAGAGGTTTTACATAAGATTGTATTTGGGTAAGCATGACAACAATGATTTTTTAGAGCTCTGTAAAGGTTTGAATGTGGTGTGATAAACCTGGTTGGATTAATATTCTTGCCAAATTAACTTTTTTCTAGCATGGAATTATCTAAGATGAAAATGGAGCAATATCATTCAACAAACATTCAGAAAGTCTGAATACATATTGTACAAGGGCTTCAGAAGAAGCTAGCAGACAATTTAAGAGACAAGAGAAACATTCCATGTATACAAAAAAAAAGATCAAAGGCAAGCTTTATGCTATATATATACAACAGTGTTAGTGTGTGAAATATCTTATTGCATGTGACTGCCTACAGATTTGGTGGTTCTTGACAAATTCCATGATGAGCTCAGCCCTCCCATTCCTATCTGCAATGAAAGAATATTGATCATACAGGTGATCAAGGACATTGGAAACCTGGGCTGAAATGCCAGATGCATGATATCTGTTAACTGCCATTGTGAGTGGATCTTGAACCTTGTTCTGAGTGAGAGTAAAGGAGTATTGAAGGAGGAGGAGGAGATCTATTGCAAGATCATGAAAATGTTGACAATAGAATATAATGACATACATATTCCCTGATGAAGGAAATTTTTCTGTGTATGTGCTCCCTCAAACTAGGAATATGCATAAGAAATCAATAAGTCTCAGTACATGTGATTACACTTACCAAAAGGGCTGTGTGATGTATATGGGAGGCTGAAATCTGTGGAATATTGAGTTATTTCAGTACTGAAGACTGTTGTATTTAAGGGACACCTGATTTTGAGGAGATGTGTGAACAGTCTGAGTAGAATTAGATATAAAATCTGAGTGTTGAAAGTGGCTACATACTGTCTGTGATCAGGAAAATTAGTAAAAGTGTGTTATTCAATGAAAGACTTACAGCCTGAATTGGGAGAAGCAGAAATGAATGTCACATATATATTGAAAATCAATATCACCTACATCCTGCACAAAATATGAAAAAAAAGCCAATAATTACATATGCACAAAACTAACCAACTATGTAAACATAACAATTACAAAGAGAGGATGTTAACAAAAGCTCTGAAACTACAGCTGTAATGAGATGACTCACTTGCTATGTAATCAGTGCAAAAGGTCTGAGTGGTGTTTTGTTTGATGTTTACATTTGAAAACCTACCAGCTGAATGAAAAGGAAATATTAGGAGGATGCTAATCTGGTGTATTCTGGAAACCTTACATCCTATAAACAACAGAAATCACAAATGAAAGAAAAAATGATGAGTGTGCATGGTTAAGAGAAAAGTGCTGCATGGCTTACAAACTATAAATGAAAGAAAAGATGAACAATATAAATGGGATATAAACATCAGACCACTCACTTCCTATAGATTGAAGAGCAGTAGGAGAGAGGGCCATGAGGAGAATGAAAAAAAAGATTGCTCATACACATCAGACCACTCACTTCCTATAAATGGAAGAGCAGCAGGGGAGAGGGTCATGAGCAGGATGAACATCTCTGATGCACATCAAATCACTCACTTGCTATAAATGGAGCAGCAGCAGGAGAGAGGGCCATAAGCAGGTTGAACATTCCTGATGCACATCAGACCACTCACCCACTATAAATGGAGCAGCAGCAGAAGAGGGGGCCATGAGCAGGATGAATATCCCTGTTGCACATCAGACCACTCACTTGCTACAAATGCAGGAGCAGCAGGAGAGATGGCCATGAGTAGAATGTATATTCCTGATATACATCAGACTGCTCACTTGCTATGAATGGAAGAGCAGCAGGAGTGAGGGCCATGAGCAAGATGCATATTCCTGATGCACATCAGACCACTCACTTGCTATAAATAGAGGAGCAGCAGGAGAGAGGGTCATGAGGGGGATGCACATTCCTGATACACATCAGACACCTCACCCGCTATAAATGGAGGAGCAGCAGGAGAGAGAGTCATGAGCAGGATGGACATTCCTAATGCACATCAGATCACTCACTTGCTATAAATGGAGGAGCAGCAGGAGTGAGGGCCATGAGCAGGATGAACATTTCTGATGCACATCAGGCGACTCACAAGCTATAAATGGAGAAGGAGCAGGAGAGAGGGCCATGAGCAGGGCAGATATTCCTGATGCACATCAGGCCACTCACTTGCTACAAATGGAAAAGCAGCAGAAGAGAGGGCCATGAGCAGGATGTACATTCCTGA
This sequence comes from Heimioporus retisporus, assembly GCA_038090495.1. Lineage (NCBI taxonomy): Eukaryota > Fungi > Basidiomycota > Agaricomycetes > Boletales > Boletaceae > Heimioporus > Heimioporus retisporus. The sequence goes on along the minus strand of JBBPMV010000068.1, from coordinate 17,224 downwards.
TGCACATCAGACCACTCACAAGCTACAAATGGAAGAGCAGCAGGAGGGAGGGCCATGAGCAGGATACACATTCCTGATACACATCAGACTACTCACAACCTACAAATGGAAGAGCAGCAGGAGAGAGGGCCATGAGCAGGATGGACATTCCTGATGCACAGCAGACCACTCACTCGCTATAAATGGAGGAGCAGCAGGAGAGAGGGCCATGAGCAAGATGGACATTCCTGACACACATCAGACCACTCACTTGCTATAAATGGAAGAGCAACATGAGAGAGGGCCATGAGTAGGATGTACATTCCTGATATGCATTAGATCACTTACTTGCTATAAATGGAAGAGCAGCAGGAGTGAGGGCCATGAGCAGGATGCATATTCCTAATGTCCATCTGACCACTCACTACCTATAAATGGAAGAACAGCAGAAGAGAGGGCCATGATTGGGATGGACATTCCTGATGCACATCAGACCACTTACTTGCTATAAATGGAGGAGCAGCAGGAGAGAGGGCCATGATTGGGATGAACATTCCTGATACACATCAGACCACTCACTTGCTATAAATGGAAGAGCAGCAGGAGAGAGGGTCATGAGCAGGATGCACATTCCTGATGCACATCAGATCACTCACTTGCTATGAATGGAGGAGCAATAGGAGCAATGGCTATGAGCAGGATGAACATTCCTGACACACATCAGACCACTCACTCGCTATCAATGGAAGAGCAGCAGGAGAGAGGGCCATGAGCAGGATGCACATTCCTGATGCACATCAGACCACTCACAAGCTGTAAGTGGAAGAGCAGCAGGAGAGAGGGCCATGAACAGGATGGACATTCCTGATGCACATCACACAACTCACTTGCTATGAATGGAAGAGCAGCAGGAGAGAGGGCCATGAGCAGGACGGACATTCCTGATGCACATCAGACCACTCACTTCCTATAAATGGAGGAGCAGCAGGAGTGAGGGCCATGAGCAGGATGGACATTCCTGATGCACATCAGACCACTTACTTGCTACAAATGGAGAAGCAGCAGGAGAGGGGGCCATGAGTAGGATGCACATTTCTGATGCACATCAGACCACTTACTCGCTATCAATGGAAGAGCAATGGAAGAGAGGGCCATGAGTAGGATGGACATTCCTGATGCACATCAGACCACTCACTTGCTATAAATGGAGGAGCAGCAGGAGAGAGGGCCATGAGCAGGATGAACATTCCTGATGCACATCAAACAACTCACTTGCTATGAATGGGGGAGCAGCAGGAGAGAGGGCCATGAGCAGGATGGACATTTCTGATGCACATCAGACCACTCACTTCCTATAAATGGAGGAGCAGCAGGAGAGAGGGCCATGAGTAGGATGGATATTCCTGATGTCCATCAGATCACTCACAAGCTATAAATGGAGAAGCAGGAGGAGAGAGGGCCATGAGTAAGATACACATTCCTAACACACATCAGACCACTTACTCGCTATCAATGGAAGAGCAGCAGGAGAGAGGGCCATGAGTAGGATGGACATTCCTGATGCCCATCAGATCACTCACAACCTATAAATGGAAGAGCAGTAGGAGAGAGGGCCATGAGCAGGATGGACATTCCTGATGCACATCAGACCACTCACTTGCTATAAATGGAGGAGCAGCAGGAGAGAGGGCCATGAGTAAGATGGACATTCCTGATGCACATCAGACCACTTACTCCCTATAAATGGAAGAGCAGCAGGAGAGAGGGCCATGAGCAGGATGCACATTTCTGATGCACATCAGACCACTCACTCCCTATAAATGGAAGAGTAGCAGGAGAGAGGGCCTTGAGCAGGACAGACATTCCTGATACACATCAGACCACTCACTCCCTATAAATGGGGGAGCAGCAGGAGAGAGGGCCATGAGTAGGATGGACATTCCTGATGTCCATCAGATCACTCACAAGCTATAAATGGAAGAGCAGCAGGAGAGAGGGCCATGAGCAGGATGCACATTCCTGGTGCCCATTAGACCACTCACAAGCTATAAATGGAAGAGCAGCAGGAGTGAGGGCCATGAGCAGGATGGACATTCCTGATGCACATCAGACCACTCACTTCCTATAAATGGAAGAGCAGCAGGAGAGAGGGCCATGAGTAGGTTGGACATTCCTGATGCATATCAGACTACTCACTTGCTATAAATGAAAGAACAACAGGAGTGAGGGCCATGAGTGGTATGAACATTCCTGATGCACATCAGACCACTCACAACCTATAAATGGAAGAGCAGCAGGAGTGAGGGCCATGAGCAGGACGGACATTCCTGATGTACATCAGACCACTCACTCCCTATAAATGGAAGAGCAGCAGGAGAGAGGGCCATGAGTAGGATGAACATTCCTGATGTCCATCAGATCACTCACAAGCTATAAATGGAAGAGCAGCAGGAGAGAGGGCCATGAGCAGGATGGACATTCCTGATGCACATCAGACCACTCACAAGCTATAAATGGAAGAGCAGCAGGAGAGAGGGCCATGAGTAGGATGGACATTCCTGAGGCACATTAGACCACTCACTTGCTATAAATGAAAGAGCAGCAGGAGTAAGGGCTATGAGCAGGATGCATATTCCTAATGCATATCAGACTACTCACTCCCTATAAATGGAAGAGCAGCAGGAGAGAGGGCCATGAGCAGGGTGCACATTTCTGATGCCCATCAAACTACTCACAAGCTATAAATGGAAGAGCAGCAGGAGAGAGGGCCATAAGCAGGATGCACATTTCTGATGTACATCAAACCACTCACTTCCTATAAATGCAAGAGCAGCAGGAGAGAGGGCCATGAGTAGGATGGACATTCCTGATGCACATCAGACCACTCACTTGCTATAAATGAAAGAACAACAGGAGTGAGGGCCATGAGTGGGATGAACATTCCTGATGCACATCAGACCACTCACAACCTATAAATGGAAGAGCAGCAGGGGAGAGGGCCATGAGCAGCATACACATTCCTGATGCACATCAGACCACTCACAAGCTATAAATGGAAATGCAGCAGGAGAGAGGGCCATGATTGGGATGCACATTCCTAATGCACATCAGACCACTCACTTCCTATAAATGCAGGAGCAGTGGGAGAGAGGGCCATGAGCAGGATGGACATTCCTGATGCACATCAGACCACTCACTTGCTATAAATGGAAAAGCAGCAGGAGAGAGGCCCATGAGCAGGATGGACATTCCTGATGCACATCAGGCCACTCACTAGCTATAAATGGAAGAGCAGCAAGAGAGAGGCATGAGCAGGATGCACATTCCTGATGCATATCAGACAACTCACAACCTATAAATGGAGGAGCAGTAGGAGTGAGGGCCATGAGCAGGATGCACATTCCTGATGCATCAGACCACTCACTCCCTATACATGGAAGACCAGCAGGAGAGAGGGCCATGAGCAGGATGGACATTCCTGATGCACATCAGACCACTCACTGGCTATAAATGGAGAAGCAGCAGGGGAGAGGACCATGGGCAGGATGCACATTTCTGATGCCCATCAGACCACTCACTTGCTATAATGGAAGAGCAGCAGGAGAGAGGGCCATGAGCAGGATGAACATTCCTGAAGCACATCAGACCACTCACTTGCTACAAATGTAGAAGCAGCAAGAGAAAGTGCCATGAGTAGGATGGACATTCCTGATGCCTATCAGACCACTCACAAGCTATAAATGGAGGAGCAGCAGGAGAGAGGGCCATGAGCAGGATACACATTCCTGATGCACATCAGACCACTCACTCCCTATCAATGGAGGAGCAGCAGGAGAGAGGGCCATGAGCAGGATGCACATTCCTGATGCACATCAGACCACTCACTTGCTATAATGGAAGAGCAGCAGGAGAGAGGGCCATGAGCAGGATGAACATTCCTGGTGCACATCAGACCACTCACAACCTATAAATGGAAGAGCAGCAGGAGAGAGGGCCATAAGCAGGATGCACATTTCTGATGTACATCAGACCACTCACAACCTATAAATGGAAGAGCAGCAGGAGAGAGGGCCATGAGCAGGATACACATTCCCAATGCATATCAGATTACTCACAAGCTACAAATGGAGGAGCAGGAGGAGAGAGGGCCATGAGCAGGATGCATATTCCTGATGTCCATCTGACCACTCACAAGCTACAAATGGAAAAGCAGCAGGAGAGAGGCCCATGAGCAGGATGGACATTCCTGATGCACAGCAGACCACTCACTTGCTATAAATTGAGGAGTAGCAGGAGAGAGGGCCATGAGCAGGATGCACATTCCTGATGCACATCAGACCACTTACTTGCTATAAATGGAAGAGCAGCAGGGGAGAGGGCCATGAGCAGGATACACATTCCTGATGTACATCAGACCACTCACTCCCTATAAATGGAAGAGCAGCAGGAGAGAGGGCCATGAGCAGGATGGACATTCCTGACACACATCAGACCACTCACTTCCTATAAATGGAGGAGCAGCAGGAGAGAGGACCATGAGTGGGATGGACATTCCTGATGCACATCAGATCACTCACTTCCTATAAATGAAGGAGGAGCAGGAGAGAGGGCCATGAGCAGGATGGACATTCCTGATGCACATCAGACCACTCACCTGCTATAAATGGAAGAGCAGCAGGAGAGAGGGCCATGAGCAGTATGAACATTCCTGATGCACATCATACCACTCACAACCTATAAATGGAAGAGCAGCAGGAGAGAGGGCCATGAGCAGGATGCATATTCTTGATGCACATCAGACCACTCACTTCCTATACATGGAGCAGCAGCAAGAGAGAGAGCCATGAGCAGGATGGACATTCCTGATGCACATCAGATCACTCACTTCCTATTAATGGAGAAGCAGCAGGAGAGAGGGCCATGAGCAGGATGCATATTCCTGATGCATATCAGACCACTCACTCGCTATCAATGGAAGAGGAGCAGGAGAAGGACCATGAGCAGGATGCATATTCCTAATGCACATTAGACCACTTACTTGCTATAAATGGAGAAGCAGCAGGAGAGAGGGCCATGAGCAGGATGAATATTCCTGATGCACATCAGACCACTCACTTGCTACAAATGGAGGAGCATCAGAAGAGTGGGCCATGAGCAGGATGCACATTTCTAATGCATATTTGGTCACTCACAAGCTATAAATGGAAGAGCAAAGGAGGCAGGGCTATGAAGTGGATGCACATTCCTAATTTCCATCAGACCACTCACATACTGCAGATGAAAGAGCAGCAGGAGAAATGGCTATGAGAAGGATGTATATTTCTGATGCACACCTGACAACTCACTCCCTACAAATGGAAGACCCATAAGAGAGAAGATCATGAGCAAGACAGATTTCTGATGCAGCATCAGAGGACTCACTCGCTATAAATGGAAGACCAATAAGAGAGAAGGTCATAAGCAGGATATACATTTCTGATATATATGAGAGCACCCACTTCCTATAAATGAAAGAGTTATAGGAGAGAAGGCCATGAACAGGATGCATATTCCTGATGCACATCAGACCACTCACTTGCTATAAATGGAAAAGCAGCATGGGAGGGGGTCATGAGCAGGATACACATTCCTGATCAAAATCTAACTACTCACTTGCTATAAGTAGATGAGAAGCAGACAAGAGGATCAGGATCAGGATGTGTATCTCTGATGTACACCACACCACTTACTCGCTATAATGAAAAAACAGGAGGAAGAAGAACCATGAGCAGGCTAGACATCCATAATGCACATCAGACCACTCACTCCCTATGAATGGAAGAGTGTGAAGAGAGGAGTATAAGCAGGATAGACATTCCTGATGCACATCAGACCACCCACAAGCTATAAATTGAGGAGTAGCATTAGGGAGCCATAAGTAGCATAAATATTTTTGATACACATTAGAGTACTCACAAACTGTAAATGAATAAGAAATAGGAAGGAGGCCATGAGCTGCATGCATATTTCTGATATATATCAGACCACTTACTCCCTATACATGGAAGAGCAGTAGGAGAGAGGGCCATGAGCAGGTTGTGCAATCCTGATGCACATCAGACCACTCACTTGCTATAAATGGAACAGCAGAAGAGAGGGCCATGAACAGGATGGACATTCCTGATGCACATTAGACCACTCACTCCCTATAAATGAAAGAGAAGCAGGAGAGAGGCCCATAAGCTGGATGCACATTCCTTATATATCAGACCACCCACAAGCTATAAATGGAGGAGCAGCAGGAGAGGGCCATGAGCTGGATGGACATTCCTCACACACATCAGACCACCCACAAGCTATATATGGAAGAACATGGAGAGTGGGTCATAAGCAGGATGCATATTTCTGATGCACACCCAGCCACTCACTTCCTATAAATGGAAGAGAGGCAGGATGGAGAGCCATGAGCAGGATGCACATTTCTGATCCACACCAGACCACTCACTCCCTACAAATGGAAGAGTAGCAAGAAAGAGGGCCATGAGCAGGTGCATATTCCTGATACACATCAGACTACTTACAAGCTATCAATGGAAAGGCAGCAGGAATGTGAGTAATAAGCAGGAAGCACCTCTCTGATCCTTATTAGACCACTTACCTCCTATGAACAGACAGGGAGTATATCCAGGAACATTATATCACTTGTTACTATATTCCAGTCACCAAGATAAACATTCTAATTCATACCTTTTTAATAACATTAAGTTTGTGTCAGATCAATTTCTCATCTTAGTTTTAAAGGAAACAATCACCTTGACATACATGTTCATCAATTTTGTTCCCAATGTTGCATATAGCTCATACCTTTGTGTGTGGAAACCAGCAACATAATGATGTAACCAGCTGTTTCTGACTACATCCATGTTCTCCTAACTCAATACCAGGCACCAGGGCACTTATGGGGGTTAGTACAGTATATCACTTTGAACACTCTCTCACTTACAATTTGATAGCATAGATCATGCACAGCAAAATGTTCTTTTCTTGTGCAGACACTAACAGCATCTGTAATGACTCAGTATTCAATGCAGCTGCTGTTTTTTCCAATAGCATCTGACACCCTGAATCTGAGGTGTCCATATCTGAATATCCATTCAATATCTAACACCAATAGTACACAATTTATACACACTGTCCAATTGTACTGATGCTTGAGGAGGATACTTCATTTTGCATAAGTCCCCCCAAATGTTCCTCTGCTTGAACATTTCCTGAGCAGCTTTTTGTAGTCTTGTCAGTCTTTCCTCCTCAGCCAAGAATAAGTACTCAGGCTTCATTGCCTGGGCCATCAATGCATCAAACTTTGTAAATACCACCACAACTGGCACTATTTCAATTATTATCATACTAATTCTTTTGAAAAACAAACAGTCACCATTTTTTGTGTCACATTCACTAAAGAACTTCTCCTCTGCAAAAGTGATGGCACGGTGAAGTTGATCCATTGGAATACAATACCTAGTCTCTTCAAAGACAGATTTGATGGATATTCATGACTACTCACCATATTGCATGGATCTGCTTTTTGAGCATGGTGGTATTTGTGTGCTCAGCAACAAACTCTTTCATTTGCTGCAGTTCTGCCTCTCCTCCTGCTTCAAATCCAGCAGAGTCATGAAAGACAAAATTTTGATTGCTTTTGAAGACCATTTCATGTTGGATGTTGTGTAATCCACACTAAAGAATTTATTGGCCAGTGAATTTAAGAAACACATGTTACTCACCTCCCTTGTCCCTTCAAGCATATGATTAATCTAGATGCATGTCAACAAACCAACCTCCAACAATTTTGACATAGTACAAAATACCTTGTTTCCTTCATAATCATAGATTTCTGGGCCTTCTGTTGAGTTGCAAACCCTTTGAAGGATTGTTGTCTTCCCAGCATTTGCCCTTCCAATAATAAGAATTCTGAACCGACCAAATTTTTTCATCATGTCTGTGTCAACATCTTGCATAATGTTGGAAATATCCACAACCCTCCCTGGCACATGTATTTGCCTTTCAGAATGCACTACATATGTCTGGTAGCATGCAATGCTCACCCAGGATGTCAGATTCTCCTTGAACCTGGGAATAATGCCCTTTACTGTCTTGGGGTACAACAGGAAGAACACCCAAGCCACATTCAATCACACTGGGCTGCACATGGCCAGACCCCCAGGAAGGTTGAATGGTAGCAGTCCTCTGAGATATGGGACCTTCAGTGTCATGGAGATAGGAAGGCTGAACATTCGAGCCGCTGGGGATTACACCAGTTTGCATGGGGTTGGACCCCTGTTTAGGACTACCAGGTCTGTTCAATGTCTCAGCATCGGTAGCTAAGGCGGTGTGCTGAGACAGGATTGGACGCAAGCCTGAATCGCTGGAGACACTGGCTGTTTGAGAAGGCGCTGGAGAGGCGCTTCTGCTGGCGATGCGAGATCGGATGGCTTTGATCCCTTTCTTGATGGTTTTCATTGTGAGAGTGGGCGGCTGCAAAGTTGAGGGGTGGATGGATGGAAGCGATTGCTTGGATGATGGTGGATCCGAGTAAGCACGACAAGCGCCGAGTGACGGTTTGCTGTGTATGTACGAGTGTTTACGCAGCGTCTGAAAACTTTAAGGTTTTTCACTGCCTGGCTTCTTGGTGTCTGGTTTAATTGCCGGTATCAACGGTCACCATTCCCAGACATCTTCTTGCGGGGTCGTTTCTGAAGTCAGTCAGGACGGTGATGATTGCGCCGCTACCTCCACGTAAGGCAAGGATGAGCATGGTATCACTGTATGATGCTCCGCTAGGGTGTATTAGGCGCTACCATTTGGAGGGTCCTTCGACTTAGTAAGCCATACGATGGACACGAGTCGATGAGAATTCCATGACAGTCGAGCGGTCTACTGCTAAGCTTTCGCCGGTGAGTTACGATGACTACATCTAAAATACACATCTATGGTATGCTCTAACAGGATCCACCCCCATAGCTCACGATTGCAGCCGTCTTGTCCCATTGGGGTCCTTTTTGCAAGCCACGCAACTGCCTATCCATGCCTTCAGGGTCGGCTTGGAGTTGGCAAACAAGCTCTTGCGACGGCACCACCGTCTACTCGTGTGCGTATAAACGTATTTGGGCCCATGGCGCCGACAGACCCACCAGTCTGACTAGTTTCAGGGTTTCAATTAGGACTTGAGCTTGATCAAGACTGAGAGGCGAGGCCAGTGGTAACAGTGCGGCTCGGTTTGCGAGGATAATGAGGGAGGGTCTTGGTGGATCTGTTCATGAATGCATGTCGTGCGGAGGACGCTAGTTGTACTGTCGTCCTGCGTGTGGCATCAGGTCAAATTCATGTCAATGCTAGCGCGCTGAAAATGAGATATTAGATGACTTACGTCGATCGGGTTGCAGGGCAACATCAACGTGAAGCCAACATAGCCTAGGGAAGTGAAGGATGGCTACATGTTCGTATACAAATCACATATAGCTTCCAGACGGTTGGAGCTGGGCTCCACGGGTGATGGCCGCGAGACAAGATTGGTGTCTGATGACATGGCTGAATGAATTCGGATTCGGAGGATAATCTACGTGTCATCAAACGAGACCCCGGTAGAAATGGCAGAAGGAACTACTTAGACATCTTGCGCCGAACCAACCCGATTTCGGATCTCCGTCGTACCTCCTCTGCTATATGTTTGCACGTGTCAAGGATGAAGGCGTCGATGCGTCCCTATCACTGACGATCATATCATGGTCGATTGCATGGTGCCCCAGGCAAGTGGTACGGCGGTCAAAAGGATGGTTAAGTAGATGAGAGTGAAGAATTTGCAAGACGTGTTCCCTAGCAAGAGGAAAGGAAACCGTCGGATATGGCCGTATTGTACAAGGAGGCAGCAATCTGCTGACGCCACTTCAAGTTCCTTTACCAAAACGTCTACCAAAGTACGTCCCTTTTCTCGTGTTCATCCAGCTCAAGCTCGAATTCCTGCCCTCGCTCAGTCTGAAAAAACGAACACGCCAACGCCAAAAACTATCGCCGACTTCGAACCGACTACCGTTGCACAAAGCACACCTTACTTGTACAACGTCAACCCGCACACGACCTTCTCACATAAAAACATGCACCGTCCCCTCGGAGCGATCCAACCCACCCAGTCGCATCCTCCCAGCAGCTCACTCATGCCCTTACCAAAGCACATGCTGCCACCGTAACCTGAAGCACACGGTCACCATCAAGGAGGGGCGAGAAAAGCATGCCAAGCTCGTTGTTGAAACGATCGAACGTGAATGGGCCATCATCGGTGATCATGCAGAACGGCGAGGCTCATCGCTTTGAGAGCTCGAGCAGTTGGGACGCATCCTCGCCCGCGGTAAACTTCCTCCCTCCTGTCACGACGCCTCGGTCCACTATGCGTGCTTCCGGTGCTAGCGATGCCGTCGACACGGCGTTGGATTTTCTTTAATAGAGGAACTGGTAGGCACCCCATATATCCCGTCGTCGTTTACTTACTGTACAACGCCAACGCCATTAGTCCCTCGCTCCGGCACAGCAGCGCGAGGACGACGCACGTCTCGACGATGAATACATGCAACCTGCCCGCCCCGCGCGTGCAGAGCACGGTCCCAATGTAGCTTCTTCGCAAAAAAAAAAGCCTGAAAAGCCGAAGAAGATCGCCCCAAGAGGACGTTCTCCAACACCAACTCACAGACCCCCGTTCGACAAGTCAAATCCCTTCTCAAGGAACTTGGCGACGCGTCGACGCGCCAACCCCTCCAGACGAGGAGCTCGGCAGAATGGACCCCTGGTCTACGAATAGCATCGACGGGGTCATCGCCAAACAAGGTGAGGGCATTCAGGAAGCGCACGCAGCTTGAATATCAACCAAAGAGCAGCGAGCTAGCGATGCAGGCGTGCACGAGGGAACGCGGCACGCCCACGATGTTGGCTGGCGCGGAGGAATCCGTGCGTGGTGGCATCAACGGCGTCCAAAGACGCGCCTCTCAAGTTGGAGGCTATGCAGGCGCAGTTCGAGTCGTACATGCTCACGATCGGCATGGATACTAAGAAGCTCCGAGGGGATTTAGCGCAGGCGAAGAGGCAGCATGGGCAAGTCGAGGCAGCACTCGCCAAGGGCAATGCCATGCCACGATGCAGTTCCTCGATGGTACGTCGATCGTCCGTGATACCTGCACCCGTTGACTTATCTCATTGTAGATCATCAACGGCTGGCTGATGATGCAGAACCTAGACCTGGAATGCTTAACGTCGCGCAACCAGCAACTGCGTGATCAACAGACGTGTCTCGACATTGACCTTGAGCGCATCCTGGACGAATTAGATGTGACGAAGAAGTCCGCTCCAACAGCTATGCAACGAGGCAGCCAATGTACGGGCAGAAATGAGGATTCAAGAGGTTCGTCCTTGCCTGGCTATAATTGGACCGACTAACGAAGCCTGTCAGAATACTCGGGCGCGGCTGATCGAGGAAAACAAGACGGCACATCCTCGATGGCTATCGTATACGTGTACGCTTATTACGTGGGCCTAGAAGGCGCAACTGGCATAAGCAAGCAGGTCTATGGGCTACGGGGTGCCGTCTCACTCTTAGCCGCTTCTCACGTGATCCTGTAGTAGCTCCCATACAAGCCGCTCGGGGGAAAGCCTCAGTCATGCAGCAAGACTCCACCAATGAACGTCCAAATTTAGCACGCTGCAAAAGACGCTGGACGCAGAGCGGCCTTCCTGGGCTAACGACTATAAGACGCTCGAGGACACGAGTGGACAAGAGTGGGTCAGAGAAGTGTTCGGAGGATGCCCGTCCGGCGCATCATTGAACGCGAGGTGCGCGCGTGGCGGTGCGTCGCCGTCGCTGGGATCGATCGCGTGTCTAACCGTGCGTGACAGGCTCCAGAGGGAGTACTCGCACGAGGTGGTGGCGCACGCCGACGTGTTCAAGACAATCAATCGAGCGTCTCAACAACGTACAGGCGACGTCACCCCCGCAGTGCTTGGCCAAGTCGAAAGCACAATTGAAGATCTGATTCGGGAGAAATCGAAACTATAAGTATTATGTATGCTTGGGAAGCTGATAATGCCGCCATCCTGCCACATATCAGTAGGCCTCGACGCCCGCCTTGTCTCATCCTCCCTGTCCTCCCTATCCTCCTTGTTTGATAGTCGCCTATGTAATGCCCCCAGACCTCGGCGCTCACCTCATCTTCCTCAATAATGAGCTCCCTCCAGTTCCCGCAATGCATCAAACAGTTCCTTTTCCTGTTACTCGTAAAGTGTGGCGATCTTGTGGAGCTCCTTGTTGAGCAGCGGTGTGAACACGGCATCGAGGGGCAATCATCTGGGTCTCCTGCAGAAGCACCGCCTTCGAAAATTCGGCTGCTCAATTCAGCCGCACTGCGGAGAGTATCGTAGTAGCAAGAAGTCTCGAGCATTCGGATTTTGTTGAGCGGTGTTGGTTTCGTCAACTTGCCAGCGACCATGGCCACCTCAAGTGTCCACTCTTCCAATTAGTGTCGTCATGAGGGGAAAACTCCACCGAAAGGATGGGGACACCGTCCAGGGAGGTCGTGTAGTGCACATGGCGGTCTGCGAACGGGTGCGGGTGGATGTCCGGTCTCGCAAAGCATTCCGCGAAGAGGGCCAACGCTGCAGAGAGGATGCTAACGGCGAAGTGTGCTGGTGAGGATGTGTTGAGAGCGGACGCCGTGCGGGAGGGGATGTGGAGAAAGGATGCGACGACGGGAAGAGGGTCGAGGGCAACGGATGTGAAGGAGGGGAGCATCGTCGCGTGGTAGCGGGACAGGGAGGAATTCGGAAGATGACGACAGCGAAGGCCCGACTGCGCTGTCTCGCGGAGGAGCACGTGGAGGTCGCGGACGTGGCGCTGACTAATACAAAAACAGGTTGCGACAGGGGCTCTTCGAAATCGCATTCGGCCCACTGCCGTCGGCGGTACTACGGGCATGCACCCTCCCGACTCGGACCATGGAAAGGTACGACAAAGTCTTAGTGCTGAGTTTTTAGCGAGTACACCGCCACGATTTCGATCCGCCTGGGTTCATGCTAAATTTACAAGTACTAGGAATGTCAAGGTGCACGCCGATCCATCCTGGTAAAATCAAATCCGTTCCAACCGCCTTCACGGCCACTCTGCAGCACAATACACCGCTTGCATAATCGATCTGGCGACACCCTCAAGCTCCCCTTTCTTTTCTGCATATTCCCCTGCCGAGGCGTTTTGCGAGGCATCAAGCCATGTGGTAGTCTGATCAACAGCAGACTGGATATCGCTGAGCGCATTACGCAAGTTGCAGGTGAAAGAATCAAGCCTGTTCTTGGCTTGGATACGGGCAGCCATGGCTGCATCCTCGGCTGTGATTCATATCGATACTGCATCCAACGCGATCTAAATAGAAACGTGCCTTTGTACTTCTCAGCCTCGACAACCATGCGCTCGATGTCGTCCTTGGACAGACGACCCTTGTCGTTAGTGATCGTTATGCGGTTCGACTTGCCTGTCGTTTTTTCGACCGCAGACACGTTCAAAATGCCGTTGGCATCGATGTCAAACGTGACCTCAATTTGAGGAACATCGCGAGGAGCTGGAGGTATACCGGAAAGTTCGAACCCGCCAAGCAGGTTGTTGTCCTTTACACGCGCACGCTCGCCCTCGTATACCCGGATTGACATTACAGGCTGGTTATCCGAGTACGTCGAGATGGTCTTCGACTTCTTGGTAGGGATAATGGTGTTACGTGGGATGAGTGCAGTCATGACACCCCCAGGAGTCTCGATACCAAGGGACAGTGCAACGACATCAAGCAGAAGCACGTCTTGTAGCTTCTCAGAGGTGTCGCCACAGAGAATCGCGGCCTGGACAGTAGCACCCAGTGCGACAGCCTCGTCAGGGTTGATGCACATGCTTGGCTTCTTTCCGTTGAAGAAATCAGAGACTAGCTTCACGATAAAAGGGATGCGAGTAGACCCTCCAACTAAGACAATCTCGTGGACACTCTCCTTGTCTATCTTAGAGTCATGG
>JBBPMV010000067.1:0-38584 GCA_038090495.1 Heimioporus retisporus | reverse complement strand
CTATGGCACACTATGGCATACTATGGAAATGCTGTGAAAATACTGTGAAAATGCTATGACATACTATGACATACTATGGACCATGAGAACACTATGAGTCACTATGGCACTATGAAATCACTATGGCACTATGAAATTGCTATGGTGCTATGAAAGAACTATGAAGGTACTATGCTACTATGATGCACTATGGTGAAATCCAGGGTTTGCTGATGTGTGTAATAAGCCTCATGCAAGTCACGCTGAAATCCTGCATGACTTACTGTACTCTTCCCAATGACACAAACCATGGATTCAGTCCCACTGCTCCCTTCTTCCTTGATGCTCTCTCCAAATCCCAACACAGCTCAGCGGGTTTGCAGGTCACCCAAGCATCACGATATCTACTTCAAGTCTGACGGTGCATCTCACCTTGCTCCCTTGTTTATCCCTGGTGCTCTTCGTGAGAGTATCTATCCGGCTTACTTTCACACTGTCGCTAGCTTTTGGCCAGAATCTGATGGCTTGCAATCAGACTCAGGAGAAGGAGAAGAAAGAGAATCACACGCAGCCAACAGCAATTGTGTTTGGTGCTCGGCGGTGAGTACAGTTCTAGGCTGGCATGAGGTTCTGCTAATTTTTTACAGTGCATCATTCCAGCTCCATGCAACGATATGGAGGCTTTCCTCCTACTAGAGGCCGCTTGAAGCAATCGCCAAATTTCTCGCATGCAACAAGATCTTGCACAAGAGATTGTCCATTGAAATATTCTAGCTTTGCAACTCAATCGCCTCTTCCTGGACAAGGCTCATGACAATGTACAAGCTGCAGATGAAATAGTTGGTCGTGTTTGCTTTTCAAATAGGCAGAGCGGCGTTCAGTCACCCCTGATGGTGCGATGCATGAATCCCATTGCAGCAACTTCAATTCATGTCGTACATTCCCCACCTTTTTTTCTCTTGTGGGTTCAATTAGGTGCATTATAGATCCACCATCATCCACTCTTGATGTCATATTGGACTAATGGGTTTCTAAGCTTTGTGTTTGTGGTATGTACATACTATGTCAAATATGTGTTTATATGTCCTCTATACATCTATATGTACTTGTCTATGTACCCTTGAATTGGCAACTCAATGCCCAATGTATGAATATTAGCCCAAGGGACTGACCTTTGCAAACACATGAGTTGTGAGGGTGCAGTGAGGTAATGTCTATGGCATTTAAACAACTTTTGGATCATTGGATAGTTGGGTGTGAGTGTCGGCAATCATGACAGGCCATGACAGTAATAGCTGGCCTGGGTGGCACTGTGACAAACTGGGAGCTCGGCTAATTCTCCTGAGAAGCTGGAGCCTCGGCTATTTGAGTCGGCTGGTTTGCTGATGTTGGTGTCAATCACCGACTGAAACCGGTGCATTCACAGAAATTGGACTGTGCCAATATTCTAATTATGCATGACTGCTGCTTGACATTTCTAATGGAATGGACTACTATAAGTCACCATTTTCACTTCCAGGTTTCAGCATTCATATGATGACACAGTACATTCAATCCCCCTCGTTCATGGGGACTTGAACTCTGTGTGTATGGTTAGAGCCATTTATGTTCTTTTGCTCTGACAAAAAGGTAGAACAGTGTTTTACCCAATGATGATTACAATGCCTGCCTAGCCAATTTCAGGTGTGCTTCTTTGGGGAACATTTTGGAGATGTTGGCTTACCTCCAGAGGTCAACCACACGACTGGGGGCTTTGCGCTGGATTGCACTAGAGTAGATCAAATCTGATGAGACCAACCCTCGAGTGACCAAGAGTGATATATACTTGTTTGGTTGTGTCACTCACTAGGGAAGTTTCCTGAACACAAGCACGAGGCCTGCATTGATACTTTACCTTCAGGTGTTAACAGGCTGGTAACTGTCCAACCGTTGTCGGAACTGTGATATGATGCAGGCATGGTCTTACATTTAGCCAAGGGCCATAACCCTTGCTGACCAGAATGTGCAATGTCACAAGATCCCCACTGAGAGTTCTTTCAACGATGGTTGTTACCAAAGGAGGAGCAACCATCTGCTGTAGCGATAGCCTCCTCTATTCAACAACTTTCAGATGTGTGTCCATGGACCCAGCCCATCGAGGCTTGGTTACAATGTGGCGAGGACAAGCAGATTCTCTCGCGCATTTCACAGACCATCCCAACATGTCCATGAATCACATTTTCAGGATGAAAGGACAAGGTATGAGGTATGTAGGTGTCTACGATCTTGGGTCGGCTCACTTGTGATGCATCTAAGGAGAGCAAATAACCTCACTAGGCACAGATGCCGATCATGTCTGAAAGTGATGACATGCACAGGTTGTATCTGATCCATTTGTGACTATTCTGATTCTATGTAGTCTCAGCCATACGTTGCCTGCCATCACCGGCACCTGGCTATCATATATGGCAGCAGGTGAATAGCGAACCAACCTGCCGAACTCTGGATGATCTCCACGGATGTGAGATGAGGTTGGGAATGTAGCACTGCCACGGCCAAGTTGATGATCAACTTGGTGTTGTTCTAGTAACAGTCGCATGATTCTCTGGACTCTGGTGCATGGCCTGCACATATAAATGTGTGGATCATGTGCAGATTTTACTATACCTGCATCGGCATCAATGCATGATGATCTACAATGGTCAAGGATACGTATTCCAGCTCCATGATACACGATTTGGAGTTAGTCCTAGGATCGGTAGCATCCAATGAATTACAATGATCCTTGAGTATTCAAATGTGAACAACACACAGGAGCAGGGCTCACTGGGCATTAAAAAGGATGTTGCACTACCCACCACACCATTACCACACGGATCGAGGGTATACATCTATACAGATGCTGTGAAGCTTGCTGTATTCTATATATCCCTCTCCTTCTTCCTTGCAACCACCACACAGTTCACCTCAACAGCAAGCCCTGCTCACTTACCCGCCGTCAGAGCATTTCCATGTCGAGCACCACTCTGCAACAACCTGGCAAGGATCCTCAGTCACTTCAAAGCTCTAGACACTGGAGCGTCAATTACCAGGCATGCTCTTTTGTACCTCCTGGACGAAAGACAGATTATCACTAGCCATACTGACAGGGCTGTGAGGGTCTGCAATCTGGGATGCAGAGAGCAAGATGGACCACCTACACAACATGAGGATCAGAGGGTATGACCTTGCAATGACCCTGGCAGAAAGGCAATTATCAGCAGCAACTGGGGATGGAGAGTCAAAGTATGGGACCTCAAGATGCATCCATTTGTGCCTCTACTAGTAAATTGGTTCCATCAATTGAGTGGGAGAAGGGGCCTGACAATTTTCAAAATTCAGACTCCAACTTGATGAACTAGTCACATGAGTCTTTGCAATTGGGCATACGGAGGTCCTGAAAAAGCTCCCTCTGCCCACACACCTCGGAGAATAGTATTCATTCCCATGAGGGAAGTCTCCCACTCTCGTATTGCACCCAACCAGGAAGAGGTGTGCCTGTGGCTCTCCCTAGCAAGTGTAGCCTACTTCTTGGTGAGGGTATGAGACCAACAGCTTTTACTAGCTCAAAACAGGTGTCCCTCTTCACACAGATGCAATGTTATGGTTCTTCAAGCCCCAGAATCCCCCCAGCTTGGTCCATGGGAGATGCACCTCAAAAAATGAGTGTCAATTAGAGGATCCCACTACAGGTGAGTAGGAACAAATATTGATGATCACTGCGAAACTATGATCAAATAGGTATGCCCAGGTTAAGCACAACCTCTTGTCACAAGATGACATGACAACTCACAATGGCCATCCATTGTGCATAGACAAGGCAAGTGCTCCAATGCATACATATACGCATCCCAGTACCAGTCACCTGTAGACAGCATGTCTGCTGGCGGTTGGTGCAAGTGTGAATGCTCATGAGGGTCCAAAGGCGCGTGATGCACTTGTATGGGTTATCAAGTGGGAAGGTGAGGACCGGGGTGCAAGGGTGTCCCAACCACTTGGGGGCTAGATGGTAGCAATGTGGCAAGGGCAGTGGCATGATTCATCGTTGGTGTTATCATCACGCAAGACGACAACAACCCGACATGCATGCAGCTGAGGTGCCCACCGGACAGCATCTAGAGATTCCAAAGACTGTAAGATTGCAGACTGTCTTTGGTATCGTCTCAACAAGGGATAACAGGCAATGACTCGGGAGGGTGGTACATTGGACAAGGCTGGGCCAAATGTGTCATAGCCTCAGAGCTTGTCCAAGAATGTGGCACCCCTTCCAAGTATATGAGATCGGTGGCCTCAGTGCACTCAGCCTCATTATTGGCAAGGACCTTTGGCTGGCAAGATCATGGCCCAATGTGCGCTGGGACATGATGTATGATCTGTGTTTGAAGAGGGACGCTCAAGCTGTCTGCCCCCTTTCCTGCCTGTCAGGCGCTCCTCCCCGAGGATCGGAGGCAGACCAGGGCAAGCCCCATACAGTGTTAGCAGAGGTGAGTAAACTAAGCAGGAGGTGGGGTTTTGAGCCTGAAGAAGCCATTTAAGGTACCTGCTCCCAATCTTGAGCTCATCAAGGGAGTATGTCAATTCACAATGTGGCTTGCAATGGCAAGGGTGCAACCTCGGATGAATCAGCTGCAATGTGAGTAAACGAGGAGGGAAGCTTCCCATCAGCAGAGCTTCAACATCAGGTAAGCACACAGGCCAGGCATGGCTGGGATCTCCCATGCATCTATCAGGTGCAATGATCCATTTCAGGGTTCCTGAAAGCACTTTTGCACTGCCATGCGGTCCTCACAGTGGTTTATCATTTATCCCTCAGTGAAGCCTAAATATCAGGTGCCTGCCAGGATAAGTGGGGATGCCGACATTACCTAATGGAAGTATTGCCATTTTTGGGTTTGGTTGTGCAGTGGGATGGGTGCGCCTCCGTTGACCTTGCACATGACTTCACAGGGGCAGGAGTCCTCACTTATGCTTTGGATGACTTCTTCCATGTGTTTGCATGCTCTTACAATAATGGACTGTTCCCATGGGAGGCCGGTGTGCACATGAGCATCTGTGGCCATGATACCATATTAATGGGATCCTTCAAACACATACTGACTACTTGTACAGCACCCGAACATGACATCGTTTGGGCTCTTGCCCACCACATTTGGCCAGACCTATCAATGTGACATCCCCCCCTCAGAGTGGGCCACCATTAGATTGAAGCACATCCCACCATCCGAATCTGCCTACCTCCTCTGGTCTCTGTGCTGCGACTGCATCACAGGTGACCATGTGCACACCCACGAGGCAGTGGTTTCCAGATGGAAAACTGCCATCACTTCCCAGCTGGACATTGACAGTAGACTGGGAAGGTCCAACCAGAAATGTCACCCCACCTCTAATGTCTGCCACACCTGGACCTCAGCCATCCTCCACCCTGAAGTCCTTCAGCAAAAGTGGGCCACCAACCCTGAGGTTTTAGTGGGTATCAAGCCGTTTGGGTCCCCTACCTGACCAGGGACACAGGATAGTGTATGGAGTCCCATACCCCCTGTGAGAACAGGGCGTGCATAAGTAGTATGCTTTAGTGGAATGGACAACTTCTCGTGACTTGTCATGCCATGTCTGCAACACTGAGAGCACTTCGTTCCTTTCCTGTTTAGTCTAAATGAGCATGTAAAGCAGTTATGCATAGCCAATAGGTGGGTGCATAGCATATACAAATAGGTAATAGGTAGCTACCTGATTCGTTGCTGAGGGTTCAACTATCAGTACATGTTGCTGACTTGGACTGTCTTTGCAGTCATATCAGCTAACCAGTTTTGCTGAAGTGCTGTGTGGGGCTAGCCATGCTTGTTGCTTTTGTCAGTCGCTACATAGCAATATACACTTGTCCAAAAAACAAAGTTCCATAACTTCCATTGGTTGATCCATGGTAAAACCTGGGCTAAAATTTTTATTAAGCAGTGAAGTGCCAGCCCCAGACCGAAGAGCTGTTTGCACATATTTACTTTACTTTCAATGGGGGTGGCATTATTTAATTATTATCTGGTTCAACCATGGGATGCTCCTCGATTCATTGAGGACTGGCCACATCCACATTTTCGACTGGTACGGGTCATTGATGATCCTTCTGCAAAGAGCTTGGAGACCTGACTGTGCGCATTGTTCATGCTGTTCTGCAAACCCAAGAGCCGCATCTCGGGTCACAGATTGCAGTTCTGCCGCCAATCACAATTATCGATCACATGTAGGCTCGTTGACATGGTCCATCCAAAACTGCTCTCATTGACATCTGATCAGATCCAGAGAAAGTCAAGAATCCTCTTTCTTATCCCTGTCATGATGCATGTGTGCATGCCTGGGTGTGTTCTGTATTCCCCTGATGTCTAACAGTGGGCCTCTTTGATGACTGTGCCACCACTCCCATTTCCGCTCGAAATGGTGTTGGGGGATGATTCTGCTCCTTGTTGATATGATGTAGAAAATTGGTGTTGCATTCACATTGCTCTATTATCTCACCAGCAACATAAGGCAGATGGTGGTCTGTCAGGTGGCATCATTACTTTTTTCTTTCATCTTCTTTTATTGTCCTTCAGGGCAATGCCCCACAGTGGACATTACATGGGGTGTATCATGTGGTAGGTTCTATGCATCATGGCTTGGGTGCTATAGTTGATCAAAAATGGCATGAAAGGATAGTAGTCATTCATTGTGGTACATACCTATCATTGGAAATGACAAGCAAAGTTCAGTTGTGTGCATTGGGACAGGTAATTTTGTTGGGCATGGCTTATGACTGTGCCCAAGCAATAGGATTCTTTACCAATGGTATTAGCTGTCTCATGCTACTCGGATTATGACCCACAAGTTGGAGCCACAACTTCCTGCGAAGCTAGTGAAGTAACCACTTAGGTACATAAATTCCCAACATTTTATTTTTTCTATGAATCACACAAAATATGGGTGTATGCATATGAATCAAGGTAAAAAAAAAGTTGGGCAATATGCCATAACATTTGGAGTAACCTAGGTCACAAAATTGTGTCTACACACATCAATGACCATGAAGATTTATTCCACTGAAAGATGTTAACTTAAGGAAAGGGTCATAGGTTGGGGGTGCTTCTTTTTCATGTGTGCACGCAGCGTATCTGAACGGGAGAACGACTGCGAGCAGCTATTGCATGAAAACCTAGGGTGGAAATGGGTCATTATGTGGCGTCGGAACCCATCCCGTCGATACTCGTGATTGCATGACCCCCCATCCTTCCACCAGCGACACGAAATCGTTCGTTCCGGGTGTCCACGAACCCCATGAACATGGCCAAGATGCACGACCAGTTCCTTGAAAGTACCAAACACGTGACCACAGATTGTATTTACTTCAACGTGCCACATGCATCGAAGCAAGTGATCATCCGGTGTTGTCACAACTCTGCAAAACGACCTCAGATCCACGGAGGTGAAACAAAAAGGGAAACCATACTGGAAAGGAGGAAGAGATTGTCCTGTCGGGTTGCTCTGATGGTCATTAGGATGCTAAAACGATGTAAGATGTTGCCTGTGCAAAATAAAAAGAACTGGTTACATTAAGACCCAAATGCTCGTGGTATGCACCGTAGGGGTGGTAATGTGCTGACTGAGAATGGGCATGCATCGACCTACACAAGAGTCAATAGAGATTTTGAAGAAAGAGGTATGACACCCACGAAGGCACATAGATATACATAGATTCTTTGAGCCTAGAGGATTGTGGGATGGAAGAGAAACAGGGCATCTTCTATATAAAAACCTACTATTATACTAGCTGGCAGAGGAGCTCGGCTCCATTCATCTGCCACCATGAAAACACAGCGCGTTATGGTGGAACTATGGCCCGGGGGACAGGTTGCAAGGGGCGAAATGAACACCAAACGGGACGACCGTTCTCTACGGGGGGAATTCACGCCGATAGATGTAATCCTCATCACGCTCACCTCAGATCCTGACAGCCACTGCCAGCCTTGCCCTACATCAAAAATCGATAATGAGTACACATGAGTCTGGACATGGGTTTGAGGTGCTGAGTTCATATGGAGTCATGACAATCTACAAAGAGAGATGGTGAACAGTGAATTGGGGGGAGGGGAGGGAGGGTAAAAGATGAGAGACGAATGGAAGGAATTTAAAATCCGCACAATCCTCATACAATGAAACAGGTGCTAAATTATCTCGGCTCTTCGCCATGTAAGTGTTATTGCGTCTGCGCCTTATGTCCGATTGAACCTGCGCTAACCTTTTCTGTGTGTGTTATTTTCATGATAGAAGACGCCATTGACTTGTTATGTGAGATACCACACCCACCATAACTCTTTAGCTAACCGATAATAACTGAGAAATCATACTTAGCACTGCGGTCGCATGAGTTCTCTATCGATTAATATTGGAGATTGACGTGACGGTCAATAATCCGTGCAGGAGGACGAACCCTGTCCCAGATGGCATGAAGGTTAGGGTTCAGAGAAGGGGGATGCTATTGGGAGTAAGCGAGTTTCTGAAATCACGGATGAACAAAGCTGGCACCACTAAGTACAGGCCTGGAATATTCAATATCCAACATCCCAATACTGAAAGTTAACGCACATTTACTCTCTGGGTGTCACTCGAGATGTGCTGGGGGATGAAACGGATGCAGTAGCTTATCCGGTCAGTAAGCCGCAATAAGCTTACCTACTAAGTACTCGGCCCGTGGTGGCCACCCGGTTGACGCGCGTTGACCTGTTCCCACAGTCCCATGCCGGTTGGGCCTAGGGTGATGCCGCGGGACAGAAATACAACATTAATATGGTGACCCGTCCATGTGTTCACGTTCGGACGCAACACAACGGGCGAGACAAATGCGATTATGAGCGATGCCGGCCGGACCCCAGCGTAACACCCCCCGAGGAAAGCGAGAGAGAGAGAGGGGGGAAACCTCTGCGCCCGCCTCCTCGCGCTCACCGCCAGGACTCTTCGAACACATCCCAACACGCTTGCATTGCAACAGCATCCTATCGCACGCAGGCGAATGCAACGACCCCCTAACGGACACGACGGACACTGCAACCACAGCAACGGTGCGAAGACAAGTGTGGTTGACGGCACATGAACCCATCGTGCGCGACCGTACAATGTGAACGACTTGTGAGTGCTGGCCGTGCGATGCGAGTGCACTATGAGCCCGTTGATATTGACAGGGTGCACCCGTCCGCGCGTATGCCCATCCCTACAGCGAGAACAGATGCCATGAGCTCGCCGCGATGGTCCAGCGACAGGCTGAGAGGTGGCCGTACTGCGAGGGTGGCGCCACCTTGCGTCGAAGACAGGCATGGGTCAGATGTATGTCGTGCCCCTCAACCGCGCACTTGGTTTCATGAGGGAGATGGAGGTTGTCCGTCCCCTCTTGCCTCCGCCGCCGCCACCTCTTCCTGGCAGAGGTAATGAGGCAGAGGACGCGAGTAATTTAACCCCAGGGCCAAGGAGCAGGCAAATCAGACGATATTAACCACCTCTCCCTTTCTTCACCTTGGTTTGTCCTTGCGAGCACGCCTAATGATAAAGCTGTTCAGCTTTTGAATGCAACTTCTGGTTATCTCATCCAACAACGTCTGCGACACACAGACATAGTAAATGTTATCTTGTTCTCTGCCTCTCGCCATTTTCTGGCGTTGGGGATATGGGATGGCAAGAATTCATTTATGGAGGGCACCCACAGCGATTTGTGTTTCCATGTCTACTCTTTGCGCTACCTGACATGTTAAATTTCCCGTATGGGACTCACGTTAAACACTGTTGATTATCAGACTTCCAGTATGCCTCTATTTTCTTCTTGCCCGTGCTCGTCTGATATTTTGGTCCAGCTCTTCATAAGCCCTCCACTAGATCTTATACCGTTCATCATCAAACAAGCCGATGAACATATCGATGGCGGTGGTCTCGGAAACGGTTACAGATATTGGTACGATGAGGGCGTGCCAAGAGAGGTGGAACAATATTGTATTTATCTTTGAAAGTGACTCACCTCTCCCTCCGAGTCAAGTCGCAATGAAAGAGTTTCGATTCGATTGTGCATCGGATGGAGATACCAATAATGAATCTAGTCAGGCGACATGTTATTCACAACCTATGAGTACTGTCTAAGCTATATTGTAGATACTCCAACGAGAATTCGGAATCACCACGGCAATTAATCTCATTCCATTCCTAGGTATAGCACGGTCATTGGTACTGCTGCGGATGTCAAATGGGTCCCTGTATCATTCCTTTGGGAAACCGAAGGGTACCGTGGGCAGAGAAGCGAGGACACCTGGGAATTGAATTTTCCGAGTATCCGAGTGTCCAAGTGTCCAAGCACACCACCATATATTGAGGTGGACGTTGAATTATGCCGTCGGCCAAGTGTCACGATTACCGCATACAAGTATTAGAGGCCGAGATTCGAGAAGCTTTTTTGTTCAGGGTGTTCTCCAGTAGGATGGACAACTGTCATGACTTGTCATGACACTTTTCGGCAAGGCTAGGTCGGATGCCGGAATATGTCGCAGCTGCGGCATGCAACGTGGTGTGACACTTGGCCGAGGGCATAACTCAACCTCCGCATCGATTTGGTGGTGTGCTCGGACCCTCGGACATTTGGGCGCTCGGAAAATTCAATTCTCAGGCTTTTTGAGAGAAGTTGACTCCGAAGATAGGCGACTCCGCCCCAATCGGGAGGTGGAATGCCTAGACGCGGTGGGTCGCCGCCGTCATTACGAAATGCTTGGCGTGATGACACAACACAGTGCATTCCGTCCTAATCGTTCGTGGTTATCGGAGCTGTATATGTCAAGTAAATCCACCTTTTTCCAGTGTGGCTGACATGAACACGGAATAACGTACTTTTAGACGAAATTATACTGCGCATTTGACTGGTTTAGCTTTGGTTCCTGGGTTGGAGATATTCTAGCCCACTAAAAGACCAGGGGGATTGCATTGCGTCACACCAAAACAGGTCGGTCCGAAAACAACTTCCAAGTCGGAGCGAACCGTGAAGAGTAGCATCTATTCGTTCGGATGCGTCGCGTTGCAGGGAAGTCGTAGAGTCAACATCATGGATGGCTTGATCGTGGCGGTCGTTTGCAGGGTTGTCCGGAAAGCAACGTGGTCGGAGGTTCGAAAAGATATAGTGGTCGTTATATGTCTGGCGAAAGACCAAAAACCACGTTTGCCGATCACTGTCCCTTTCCTCTTACAAAAAGATGGACCAATAGTTTACTCAATAGTGATTTTAACACTCACCTAGCCGATTTCAAGTATACTCTCTTGGTATCTCCAGAGGTTGACCAAACGCCCGGGTCCTTTGTGTTGGATTGCCCCAGAGCAGATCAAATCTGACGGGACTTGCACCCGAACAACTGAGTGATATTTGTATACTCGTTTGGTTGTGTTGCCCTCCAGGAGAATTTCCTGAATACGAGTGCGAGGTCTGTTGATAATTTACTTTCAGGTGTTATCAGGCAAGTAACCGTGGCCGGAACTGCGATACGACGCGAGCGTGGTCTTACGTTTAACCAACTTGGAAGCTATCCTCGAATCGCCCTCCGAATATTATGCCGTTTGTTCTGGAGGGGACATGCGATCGAGAGGGACAACCCAGTTTTTTCCTGTAGACCCCCCAGGAGTCATCGTATGTCCACTAGCGAAAGACATCGGCAGTGATTCCCGTGGCGTGTTTGTCCCGTGTTCCCGTGTCGACATGGAGCGGGTTCCCTCGGAAGATTCAAGAGTGTTGGGTTGGAGACACATACAAATGTGAGTTTACCACGAGGGGAATGACTATCCTCGGAGCTAAACACTCCTTGGTACGTATCGCTAAAGAACGTGACGAGGGGAGACAATGTGTGACGGAGGTGGGGGCGTCGAGAACACATGTTTGGAAAGAGTAGAGACACGCGTGGATGGCAATGTTCATGATGGCGGTGTGAGCGAGTTGATGGGGACTACCTTCAGAGAGGGTATTAACGACGATCTGTGCCGTTTCGACTGTGTCTACGATGAAGGTCGTGAGTGATTAACGACTCGCATGTGCGACTGCAGAGAACATTGTATTCTGTAAACGACATGTTCCAAACAATGTTCATGGTCACTCACCTGCCGCTGGTGTGATGTTTACCGCCCATGAACAGACTGCTCGAAGCCCTCCAACAGCTCTGGATGGGCAGAGATGATCACGACCACGTTTGTTGTCAGACCGCTCATTGTTGAGATGGATCGCCAGCGACTCGGAGACGGCAGTTACGTCGTGGTAGTCCTTGAGAAAGATCTGTCGCGGGATGATCACTGTGAATCGAACGACATGCCGGATCGACGTCCAGCCAGCCTAAATAGGGCTACAACTGGAGAACGGACAAGGTAGGAGATGAAAAGAAATACAAGGTGATCTTGCCATGTTGGACTCCGACGGATGAGGACGTACATCGTGTGGAACGATTAGAGGTCCTTGATTCATATATTTCCTTCCATCTCTCACCACTCGACTTCTAGCACCAACTCTACGCAGAATCGTTAAAAGAAGTCCACCTGCCGTCGGCACTCGACCTCACAAAATTTGATGAAGACTTGACGGTACTTCATCTTTTTCACCCCTCAAAATGTGCTCAAATATTGCCTAGGACAACGAGTTGCACTTTTACGCGTCTCTCCAGCAATGGACTCAACTCAACGTTTCTGTCGTTCGTCCGGTCCGCTAAGGAGGCTGATCCGCTCTCGTTCTCGATGCCTTTGCTCTTACAAAACCGGAGAGAAAATTTCGAGCTATGGATGAGTGCAGCGGATGTTGCGGATGATGAGGCATTACACGCACTTCTCAGGTACGTTTATCCACGCATGCTTTCTTGACTCTTTTGAGTCTAGACGTTTGCACATGACCTTCGCACAACGCTGTCGCCCATCTACGTCAATCTATTAACCAAGCTGCTCAACTTTCTTCCCCGTCCCATTGCGACTGCTGTACTGACGGCTACGCTGTCTGCGTAGGTATCTTCTTATGTCGTTTATACACTTGAATCTTTTACAGCAAACTTGGTCCTGCTTCCATGCTGTCCTACCGCGCTGTAATTCCGAGGTGCACCGTGCTGCTGCAGAAGTCTGGGCATCAGTGTTACGACTCTTGAGGACTTCGGCAAGAGAGAAAACGGTTCTCCCGATGGCTAACAAACTTGCAGTGTCGAAGACACCAGTGCGTGGATGCTTGTATTCACTTGTAATGTTCGTCCCTCTCTTTTTACAATTCCAGGATCTGATCAGCCTCCTTCGACAGTCCATCTCCTCGACCCTTTACACGACATCCTCTTCAATCATTGGACCGGTGATCAACTGCTATCTCGACCGTGAAAATCCTGAATTGCTCTGGACGGTTCTCCGACGAACACTCGCTTCTATCATCCATCACCGCAATGGTGCCGAACAATTCTCTATTGTTTCTGAGCTGCTCACAGCTCGGTTCTTGAGCATAGTCAGCCAAACCCCATCATGTGATGTGGAAGTAGAGCATCTCCGCCGTGGATTGCAATTAATCAGTATTATTTGTTCTGTCCGTCAAGGATCCTGGCTGTATCACGAGTAATTTTTGTTTCTTTCTTACCTTGTGATATCACTATCTGTCCATTCCATAGAACTTCAATTGTCCCAATTTGCCTCGGTGCTATCTAATATTCACATCCAACCAGACCGCTCTGCTCCACCTTTCAGTTCCGGTACTGCCATCGGATGATATGTCCGCAGCCATGAGTGGTGGACGTACATTCATCACGGACGCGCTCTCAAAGTACCCAAGTTTGGAGCCTCCCTGCTTGGCCCTCTCGCCAAACTATCGTGAGGAAGCTGGAAACTTGTCGGTTTACTCACCTTGTCTAGGTCCACGAGCGATCTCCTTGCTACAGAGCCGAAGAAGACGTTACCCCTGTTTGCGTTAGACATTCTGATAAACTCGGGGATGTGGACATCGTCTGGAGTGGTACGATTGGTATTTTCGTATGCGAACGATTGTCTCGTTGGGAACTCAGCCCAGATGGCGTAGATGAGTTGCGTAACCTTCTGTCTCTGTCGGCATTCATTGAGAGAATGCCGGAATTGTTGGTAGGGATGGTGCAACGCATGCTAGATGTGCCCGATTCGGAAGACTCGTGGTATGCGTCCCATGCAAACCCGGCCTGGGTACTATGGGGATGTATGCATGCGCTTGCAGCCTCAAAGCACGATCCGTGAAGGCAACAGGTCAGTTTAGAAAGGTGGACGAGGACGATTGTGCAGCGGTGGTCATGGTCTCACTGTGCGCTCAATGGTTTGGTGAGCCTCATGCAGTCGAGGTAAAGTTCTTGCTTTCTGGAGGGCGACATGTTCACATGCCATTTCCAGTCCCTCGATACAAGAAATGTCATCGTTTTCGGAGTTATACCTGCATTTGCGAACGTGTCTCATCTCGCATCCACGATCGTTGTGCTTGAGTGCACTGAAAATCCTTCCATCAAAGATGGTGAAATCGTCTCCTGGCGAACAAGACACACTAAAATGGTGTTTACAAGGCGAGGAGGTTCCCTTGGACGTTCATGGCGTACGCGAACGGGTGTTGCAAATCAGCCGTATTGGACAGGTAACCAAAGACGATGAACCGGCTACGGACCTTTGTATCAGATGGTCGATTTGTAAGTATCTGACCCTCCTTTGCTCGAACTGGTTTGAATATTGGGATTGTAGCTCAATTAAAGGTCAATTGCGTCCATTATGGTCGCCCACTGCAGAGGCCCTTTCGTCTCCTGTCAAGCGGTCCGGCGATTCTGTCTGGGTATGTCTTTTCGACGAGTTGCAAATGGTTATTAGAGGGTAGGCCCTCCTCAGCTCCGCTGTTGTTGCTGGACAACACCGTGCCATACTCACCTGTGTTGCTACGTACCACAGCACAAGGACCTTGTTGATACCCTGATCCGGCTGGACAATCTCAGACGGACGGTGATCGACGCACCGTTTTCCTCCTGGGCGGTTCGGCGCGTACGCAGAAAAGACCAGGGTCATTTGTGGGATGAAACAGAGCTGGCCCGTCTGGGTGGGGTGAGGTCTTATCCGGACGCACCCCGTGATGGGCGATCACTTACACGCAGGACGGATTCAGGTATCCTCGAGCCAAGATCGCTCGCCATCCCACTATTCCAGCCGACTAACTTGTGTCTTGTCGCCCGACATCCGCTTTATCCGCCATCCTTTCGTTGTCGCGCACGCCAGAGATCGATGATGGATGTCAGTGGTTGGTGTTCTTCGGAATGGACGCCACTTTTGGTGATACCATCAACGCTGTCGTTCAAGAACATGGGCTACTCAAAGTGCTCCCTTCACGTGGAGTTGGACGGGTCAGGTACGTGCTAGAGGTGCTTTCAGTGAACCAAGGTGCAGAGTCGACCAGATGAACTTAGGGCGATGATGTGCTGATTCTAACGATAAGCTGCACAGTTGACCGGGACCACCCTCATGATCGACTCGCCGAAACTTTCACTCTGAACAACCACCGGTCACCCGGTTCTGCATCCTGGATGACTGGTTCCGTCGCGGGTCGCGTTCCTCCACTGAGACCACGTTGCGAACGGAGATGGGTATAACTCTGTGGATGAGGAAGGGAAGGTACCGCGAAGCGGAGCATGTTGAATGCCGAGTCGTCTTCCTATCTTACGGTCGCTCACACCCGAATGGTAAGGCTCTGTCGTTTGATGTCGTCTCACGAGCTTACTGGGTGGCTAGTCTCAACCAGCACTGGCAATTCGTCGATAGAAGAGAGCCTTGGTTTAGGTGGTATAGACCTGGAGTTGTTCGAACGTGGTTTGGCCAGCGATGACTGTTTGTTTCAATCGAACTGCTGATAATCTGCTTCCAGGATCTGCTGGGCATCAAGGGCGACAAAAAGCCAAACGAGATTGCCATGTCACCAGAGAAGACACGATGATTGATGGAACGACTATGAGACAACACAAACTTGGGACGAGCAACCACATGACATGCATACAGAGAGCGCCATGGAAGAGGTGACATAGATGTATACGGTAGCCGCACACAAGATGTCATACTAATCAGGTGGGGCCCGAGACTTGAATACAGGCCGTTATGCCGTTATGCTTATATTTCTCATGCTACGTATCGCTATGGCTAGTGTAGTGTTCCTGGGACACGCATGGGTGACGTTGAATATCGAGGATAGCTTTCGTCTCTACCAGGATCGTTTCATGAGGGACATTCTAAAAAACCGACTGTGGACCCGATAGTATCTGTTTACTGACTGGCGTCTGTCGAAGCTTTACTTGTTACAGCCATGTGGTCAAGCTCGTTAAAAGTGGAGATAAGAGAGGTCGTGGTTTACACGTTTCATCGGGTGCCAATGAGAACGAGGCTGCATAGCCCTCAGGGTATATATACTGTGAAGGTGTTGGTGAGCCCAACGTCTCACTTTACATCTGCCACGCACGTCAAGGGAGCTCATTGCCATAGGGTCCTATGCCAAGCACAACACTTCACCGATCCGACGAGCCTCAGCCACTTCTACAAATCAGAACAGCTAACCTTAGGGCACTCGTATTCCGTGATGAAAGGCATATTGTCACTGGTGATGTTGGAGGGACAGTGAGGGTCTGGAATCTGGATGACGGAAAGGAAGAAGGACCACCCATGCAATACGGGGACTGCACGATGGACCTTGCCGTAATTCGGGATGGCAAAACCATCATCAGCAGCGGGGACGAAGGGGGGATCAATGTATGGGACGCTGAAACGCGTACACTTCTCACACGATGGATTCACCCAGGACGATCCCCAAGCCTTGCACTTTCGCAAGATGATCGACTGGCTGCGGTCGGTGGTAGGCGTACGGTGCTCATCCATCGTGTTTCAGAAGGAAAATGGCCGATTGAGCAAACGATCACGGTCGATGAGAATATTTGGGGAGTGGCATTGTCTCCGGATGGAGCCAAACTCGCATGTAGAACTGGAAGCGGTATCGAGGTGTACGACGTTAGCAGCGCTATACTTGACTTTCGTCGACGGAGATTCGAGGAACGTCGTTTCACGCTCCCGACCAGTGGGATAGTATGGTCACGTGATGGCACCAAACTCTTGTTAGCGAATGAAACGATTCGTTGTTTCAATTTGGATGGACGACAAAGCGGAGAGCCATGGACAGGACATACAGGCACGATAATTTCCATTTCCATTTCCCCAGACGGGTCGATTCTTGCGAGCGCTTCCCGGGATGAAACTGTCCGTTTCTGGGATACAGCTACCGGTCAACCTATTGGACAACCTCTGCAACATGGGGATGCGGTATGGGCTGTCCAGTTTTCTCCCTCCGGTAAATTGGTGGCTTCTATTACACGTCACAAGATATTTCTATGGAAGTCACCCTCTGTCGTTCGTCCACTTACTCTGGTGGTTCTCCTTCTGATGCACACCACACCTTGAGCAGTATCGGGCGTCCGTGTCCAGGTATGCCCTATTAATTTTTAGGATCTGCTTTCTTTCCTCGATATTATTTAGTCCCGATCCACTCCCTCCACAAGATGACACAAATTCTGTCATCTTGCTGCCCGCCTCAGTTCCTAGTCCACTGGATGCTACGTGTGTTGAAAGAACTCTACAATCCATTCTTCCCAACCCCTCGCTCCCCCCGGAGGAACGCCAGCGCATATACGAAGTGCGCCTGCACAAATTGGTATCTTTCAATGAACCGCTCATACCGTTTGACTCATCTGCTTGTTGCAGCTCGACCTTGCTGCTTCTAGTGGCCTTCGTCTTCCTCTCAGTTTGAGTTTTTCAAATTTACTTCCAGATATCCCAAACTTTCTTTCAGGGAGCTTGGAGCAAGCTGAACATACTAATGCGTGAGTGTTTTTGCCGCCCTAAGCACTACCACCAAGTCTTTGATAGCGACACAATAGGCACAGTAATCCAGTACAACTTTCGACCTCTGCGTTTCATACCACCTCGAATGGAGATCCGAAAAAGTGCAGGAAGGTCGATAGAATCAAGCAAAAACTTGTCGAAATGCTTCGTGAGCCACACTCTAGGAATGAAGTAAATGTTGTATGAACTGACCGCCGTTTATACAGGCGAAATCGGGTTTAGGTTACCTAACGATCGTCTTCCATGGTCCACCCTCCAAAGAGACCTGTGCAAGAAGGGATACATGATTCTCAACTGGCCGGAGGGCGTTGTGTGCGACAGAGACAAGGGTATATCGGGGCTCAGCGCAGAGGATGCGGGCAAGCTGCATGATGCGCTTTTTGGTGCTCAACCTCGCCTCCGGTTTGTTCGACACACACAAGGTGCCCTTTTTTTGGACCTACGGATCACTTTTGACGTGTTTCTGACCCGGGTTCCAGAACCCACCACCACCAGCAATGGGACCAGCTCTATGGCAGTTAGATTGGCTTCAGAGCCCCGTTTGGAGATGGATCGGCCCACGATAGCAGTAACGGAGCGGAGATTTAGGGTAACTACGGCGCAGACCTATGTCGAACGCCCTTCAAAGAGACGTCGTATCTAGTCTGGTCTATCACTCAGTATCTACGTTTCTGATTTGCAGTGACACGCTCATGCTCGGTATTCTACTGTACAATTCCTCGACCAATACGCCGCCCGAAGACTTTAGCAAGAGAGAAGGGCTATGAACGAAGTGTTTCGCTTCTTGCGGTGGAGTGAACAAGCATTCGATGGGATTATGTGTGATTCGCTTTAACGGGGAAGTGTCATGGAGACTCGAATCCAACAAACAAGTCGGATACGATGGGCTAGAAAATTCACGTTGTGTTGATTCTTTCTAGTGTTTGAATACCAGCCTACTTATCGCAATTATCTGCGACCAAGTCGACACTGCACGGACACGGGTCAAATGTCACTAGTATATTGCTACCATCCCCACCCCACACAAACCATTCCACTAGCTCTTGTTTGAACACCTTGTTGAGCCTGTGTCCAATTCCCGATTCCAAAGTAGATACATGTCGCCACGAGTGGATCTACATACGGTGATATTAGTGAGTGATCGGACGCATGCATTTACCAGGCCGTCCACGCCGGAAGCTACTCTGGTGGACAGTGATCCCGTCTATAACCTGTTGCCAGCCATCAGGGAGGACGTTCGAGAACTGATGCCTAGGTTCGATACATGGGTATGACCCAGCTGACCTCGTCGTCCACCACATGCTTGTAAGATGCCCGCCCGACCTCGTTCGTCTGCGCATCGTCCCCCACACACTGTCTCAATCACCGAACAAAACCCGTTGGTTCCTCTGTCCCTTTCGGCGCGCTTGGTAAATGCAGTGTATGTGCTGTGGGAGACGACGAGGTCCTTCAAGATCGACTGACTCGGTACGCGCATATTGGCGCCTAGTGTGAGCCCATGCACGTCATCCACTCCGTTACCGTCGGGGTTCGTAGTGCTAGTTGAAGGTGTCTCAGCGAGTCATTTATCCCTCGAGATAGCACGGCATATCCGTCGGCTGATTCGCCTCGTCCGTCACTTGCAACCCACCCTCGTCCTGAAACAAGAATGCGCCTCGATTGCCCCATTCTTTGTCAGGTAGGTGAAACGTGTCCGTGCCGAGGCGCTTCGAAATCTGACTCACGCATACATAATGCGTTTCATAGCCATCGCTTCGGAGGGTCAACAGCCAGGACGGCAGGATGTGTGCGATCCTTGATGCCTTGCCGAGCGCCAAAGACCTCTTGAGGGGGTTTCTCCGCATGCTATCTCGGCTGCCCTGCATGACGAGATGGATCTCGATGAGGGTACTATAGTCTAGGACATGCAGAGTGCAAAAAGGCGGCATGGCGGCGCAGCCATTCGGTAAGAAGGCGTGCTTCTCCGAGCCGAGCTTGAGCAGCCTGTTATGGTTGATCCAGGCCAGGTCCTCGAGCACCGCATGGGGACTCTTTTGCACCTTTTCCTCTGAATATTTGTGGTCGACAGTGCCCCCCTTGAGGTTGTGCGTTTCGTAAACGTCCTTCAGGGATGAAAGGGATTGTTCACGATCACAAAGTAGATCTCGTGACCCTCCGGGAGCTGCACTCGACGGAGGCCGTAAAAGCGTGAGAGAAAGTTGTGGGGGTTGGACTTAATGTGCGCACAATAAGCTTCGAGAATGGACAAGACGAACTTGTACTCCGAGAGCCAGATGGTCTTGATGAGGGATCAGTGATCACGGGAGAGGTAAAAAAAAAGGAACCGGACTTTCTGGGAGGACCGAGTTCGGATGGAAGGTACCTCGCGGTCTGCAAGGTTGAAGTGAAAGTACGATAGTCTTCGAACTTGATGTCATGCTTTGCTGGTGCGGTGGTTCGTTTCCGACAGCGAAACGTGAGCGTGTGTGGAGAGAAAGACGGGGGTCGTGGATGTCAGAGAAATCCTCGTATAGTGCCTCAGTTCAGTGGTTGTTTGATCTTGGTCTGGAGGGGGGACTTGGTCAGGATGAGCGACCGCGCAAAGAGATTGCAGAAACGGACCGCGATGCGAATTCCCGTGAGTATATTGTGCACGAGGACGTAGTTGACGTGGTCCCCGCCAATAAGATTGCCCACGGGGATCATGTTGTCGTCAAGTGAGCGCTCCTCAGCGTACATTTGGGCTTTTGCGCGCTTGCACTCGTGCTGTATCCGCTCAGCCTAGAGCTGGATGCCTTCCTCGATGACGGGGTTGTGCCGTGTTCGTCGATGCGTAGTACAGCTTCGCTTCCATAATACCCGCTGGTGGGGATGGCAGTGGACCAATGGTGGAGAGTTGGGTCGACATTGGTGCGACAACGCACATGTTGACGCATAGTCCTTGCGCGCCTTACGCTCCGCCTGAAATTCAACTTGGAACAAATTTTTAATGCGATAAACGGATGACACACCTTCTCTTTTTTTCCCCTCGCTCTCTCCAAATCTGGTCTCTGTGCGTGCTCATGCCCATCATCATCATCGCCGTTATCTGGTAGATCGTACTCTGAATCTATTTCATTGGCCCTGCTCCAGGCCCTGTTCCCCGTTCGCCTTTGTGACATCATTGTTATTTACTTGAGCGGAAGGCATGGTCGCACGGCCGGGTTCGTAGGAGCAGTTGATATGTCTTTCCAACTGCCATGTTTGAGTTACCAAGGCCCTGAGCGCGATTCAGTCGTGGTACTTACAATACCCGTCTCATTGACGCATGGTTGAAGTTGAGAGGGCCAGAGGACGAGGATGCACGAATGGATTAAGCAAGCACGACGGACGCATACGTGACGGCACCTCCAAGGGGTGCGCTGGGGATTAGAGGAGGGGAGAAGGACCATGAGCTGTTTTTAAGAAACTTGGAGGTATACACCCGAGAGTGAGCGCAGGGCAAAAAGTGAAGACAATACGATCGAAATATTGTCGAGGGTGGGTTCCTTGGATTTGTGGTTGAACGTTGAACCAAGAAAATCTCTGTCCTGCGCCTTTGTCCTTGCGCCGCCGCCAACGCAGCTTACGCGGAACCCCTACACCGACAGCACTGACACGTCAGTCTATACTGTGCGCACGCATTTAAGTCGTGCATGAGTTGCATGAGGGTGTCCAGTTCCAGTTCGTGTACGTCGTGCATGTACCCGTCCAAGTTATCATTTAGCCCGACTGAGCCTCTCTACCCCCTAAAAAACAACAGAATGGGCGACGCACCGTGGCCCTCGTCCTGCGCATCCAACATGGACCGCACGTACACGCTGTCCTCGCCCACCTCGTCACGTCGCTCAAAAACACCTGTCCATCGTATGGCGGAAAGAAGACGGTGATCGGCTTACATGCAACCCCCGTACTGACAGCACTGATGCGTCGATCTATACTGTGTACGCGCATTCGAATCGTGTGTAAAAGTACGTCATGCATGTGTCTGTCCAAGTCATCGTCTAGTCCGAGTGAGCCCCGCTTCAGGTCCCAAAAAAGACGGAACGCGTGACGCACTATGACCCTTGTCTTGCGCACCCGACTTGAATTGCAGTGACGTCAACGCTATCCTCACCCACCCCACCACGTCGCTCGAAGACACCCGTTCATCGGGCGGCAGTTAAAAAAGGCGGTGGCATTGGGTAGCTAGTACGACCACTACGTTTGGGGTGCGCGGGAGCGGAGACGATGGTATGTACGCGGTGTGGGAGGGGATGAACTTAAGCGGGTAGGAGTATGTAGTGTTCTCCAGCAGCATGCGACACCGGACCAATGCGTGAGCTGCGGGGCGGGCAGGCCAGACCCCACAGTGAGCGCCGCAACATGGTGAAAGCCCAGTGTAGGCACATGCACCCATCGAGAAGAACTACGAGGCGCCTTGGGCGGGGGCCTGAGGCGAGGGAGAGGTGAGTAGGTGTGATGGAAGGGAAGGATAGGATTCAGGGTCGAAAGACGAAGGATGAAGGGAAAAATGACGTGTGGACGGAAGAAGGTGACTTACTGACGCATGTCTAAAGACGGAACTCCGTGGCGTTGGCGTGAACGTCGCGGAGTCACACTCGAGGTCAGGACTCAGATCCTGTCAGACCAGCCTCAAGACCAGCCTCGGGGATGAATGCGAACGAGAGCGTACCCCACGCTGAAGCCATCTTCAAGCGGATAGCAAACCGACCTGCTGAACCCCGGACGATCTCCACGGACGTGAGATGAGGTTAAGAATTCAGCACTGCCATGTCGGAGCAGACGATTAATTTGGTGATGCCGTAGCAGTCGTTTGTTCTTCAGTGATTCTGGTGCGTGCCCTGCGCGTGTCGATGTATGGATCATGTGGGTGTTTTATTGTGCTTGCATCGGTGTCGATGCATGGTTGACTTACGATGGTTGAGGACATGTATTCCAGCTGCTTACACGATTTGGAGCTAGTCCCAATACCAGTAGCAACTCCCGAGAACTCGAACTCGAACAACATGCAGGAGTAGAGGGCCGACTAGGTACCGAAGGGAAGGACGTTGCACCGCCCACCGCACCTTTACCACGCGGATCGAGGGTATACATGTAGATGCTGCGAAGCTTGCTGTATTCTACGTACCCCTCTCCTGCTTCCTTGCAACCACCACACAGATCTCGTCGACAGGAAGCCCTGCTTGCTACCGACCGTCAAAACATTTCCATGTCGAGCATCATTCTGCAACGACCTGACAAGATCTTCGGTCGCTTCCAAGTCCTAGACACTGGAGCGTCAATTACCAGGCATGCTCTTTTGTACCTCCCTGACGAAAGACGCATTGTTACTGGTCTTACTGACAGGACTGTAAGAGTCTGCGATCCAGGATACGGAGAGCAAGATGGGGCATCCGCGCAACACGAGGATCAGAGTGTATGATCTTGCGATGACTCCGGTGGCAGGACAATTATCAGCAACCACTGGGGACAGAGGGTCAAAGTATGGGACACCAAAATGCGTTCATTCGTGATTCTAGTAGTAGATTGTTTCTGTCAAACGAGCGGGAGAAGAGGCAAGACTTTTTTTTAATTCAGACCCCCCACTCGGCGAACTTGCCGTCGCGCGAGTCTTCGCAAAGCGCTGTATAAATGCTGACGGAGGCCCCGAAAAAGCACCCCCTGCCCACATACTCCGGAGTGTATTTGTTCCCATGGAGGAAGTCTCCCACCACCCTTGTATTGTAATCAACCACGTTGAGGTGCCTCTGCGGCTCTCCCTAGTGAGTGTAGCTATTCCTCGGTGAGTGTATGGGACTGACAGTTTTTATTGGCTCGAGACCGGTTCCCTCTTCGCAGACTTAACGTTGTGATCCTTCAAGCCCCAGAGTCCCTCCAGCTTAGTACATGGGAGACCCACGTTGAAAAAACGAATGTTGATTAAAGGATTCACTACAAGTGAGTAGGAACAAATATTAATATTCACTGTAAAACTATATCAAATAGGTATGCCCAGGTCAAACTCAACCCCTCTTCACGAAACGACATGATAAACCGCAATGGTCATCCATTGCCCGTAGACAAGGCGAGTGCTCTAGTAACATATACGCATGCCAGCAACCAGTTGCCTATAGATAAAGTGTCTGTTGGCGGTTGGTACGAGCGTGAAGGCTCGGGAGGGTCCAGAGGCGCGAGATGTGCTTGTACGTGTTATCAAGCGGGAAGGTGAGGACCAGGGTGCAAGGGTGCGCAAATATAACCCGAGATTCTTGAAACTGTAAAATTGCAGACCGTCTTCGGTATCGTCTCAACGAGGGGTATCAGGTGACGACTGGGGAGTGGTGCATCGTACGAGACTGGGCCAAATGTATCATCGCTCGGAGCTTGTCCAGAAACGTGGCGTACCTTCCAAGCATATGACATCAGTGGCCTCAGTGCGCCCGGTCTCGTTTCGGCAAGGACCTTCGGCTGGCAAGATCGTGTCACGAAGTGCGCTGGGACGTGATGTATATATGTGAGGAGAGATGGTCGAGCTGTCCACTCCCTTGCCCGTCGGGCGCTCTCCTCCGATGATCGAAGCCGCACTAGGGCAAGCATACAATTGCCTGTGCAATAACGGGAAGAGGTGAGTAAAGCAAGCAGGGAGTGCAGTTTCAAGCTTACAAAAGCTCTTGTCAGGGGGCCGCCGCTACCCGACCGTTTGCCCTCCTAGTCCATTTAAGGTGCCCGTTCCTGGTCTTAAGCCTATCGATGGAGTTGGCCAGTCCACGCAGTAGCCTGCGATGGCGAGGGCATGACCTCGGATAGATCGATTGCGATGTGGGTGAACAAATGGGGAGCGGGGAGGTTTCCTGCTAAATGTCAGGTAGGCACACGGGCCAGGCAGGTCTAGCGCTTCCCACATGCCGTTTGGGCGCAAGGGTCCCTTTCGCGATCCTGAGAATACTTTTGGGCTGCCACGCGGTCCCCACGGTGATACACACCACCGCAGGAGCGCTCTGTCCCATCCAGGAAAGATCCAATGAAATGACATGGATTAGGTGTGCGGAGCGGCTTCACGTGGCTGAGATAAGCAGGGATGAGCCGACCTAACGGAAGTATCACCGTTTTTGGATTTGGCGAGGCTGGTGTGCGCATGAGCGTGCATGCGGCATAAAGTGGCGAGAGAGTGACGGGAAGCAGTATATGCGGGTAATATGCAAAGGTGTGCATGAAGAGCCTGTAGATGTCAATGAAGGTCAGAGAAGATGGTGGATGCACGGAGCCGCTGGACAAGTCTGGGAGGGGGAAAGAAGCTCCCGGACGGGATGTTGGTGTAGGAGAGGTAGGCTAAGCACGCGGGAGAAGCGGGGCGAGCGCGATGAGTGGCGAGCGATGTGTGATGCATGTCTTGTACTGGAGAAGTCCCAGGGCAAGACGCTAGAGTTGCTGGTAAAGGTCACAGAGAAGACGCGCGCGGGAGAAGCAGGGCGAGTGCGATGGAGTGACGGGTGATGCATGATGTATGTCTTGTACCGAGAAGTTCCAGGCCGGCGAAGAATTGGATAGAACGGCAAGCGGCAGAGGCACCGCGTGGGAACATGTGGCTCCTTTAGGAAATGTGACTGTGACTCGGATGCCCCGCTATCTCGTCCAGCGCCCTCCATCTACTGGTGACTAGATTCTATTCGTATTTAATCCTTCCTTGTCCCATAACTTCTTCTGTTAACAGATCTGCGGTAAAACATAGGTTGAAAATTTGGTAAATCAAGGGAGTGCCAGCCTGACCATCACCCATTTTAATCTGGTTCGAAAGTATGCTCAGCAAGGACTGGCCACATTCTCGTCTTATGAACAGTGCTAGCAATGCAACATTGATAGAGGCTATCGATGATTCCTCCACGAAGAGCTCGGAGACCGGATGCTGGGTATTGCTCGTGTAGTTCTGCAAACCCAAGAGCCGCGTCCTAGGTCGCAGAACGGAATTCTACAGCGATCACGATCACTGATCACATGTGGGTTCATTTACATGATCTGTCAACAAATGACTGCTGTCATTAGTATCTGATCAAATTCATAAAGATCCGGGAAATATCTTTCTTACGCACGTTATACCTGTTGGAGCGAGCTGGGAAACGTTCTCACAATGAAGGGGCAGGGTCATAAGTATGTTTCGACACCGCTGAAAATGATGGTATCTGAGA
The DNA here is from genome assembly GCA_038090495.1 of Heimioporus retisporus. Lineage (NCBI taxonomy): Eukaryota > Fungi > Basidiomycota > Agaricomycetes > Boletales > Boletaceae > Heimioporus > Heimioporus retisporus. The sequence goes on along the minus strand of JBBPMV010000067.1, from coordinate 12,506 downwards.
TGTGCAAGTGAATAGCCGTGTAATCAAGCTGAGTGACTTGGATGTGGCGAGCAAACGCGATTAGGAGACGTTATTCAAATAAATAAAAAAATAAAACGAAATAAACTGTGCATTCTGCGATGAACTCTCATTGATCTTTCACTACAGAGCATTCTTTAGAACTTGCAGACTTGACCGCTTCCACTCTGGTTTGAAAGAGACGGTCAATGACCATTGCCTTACCTGTGACTGGTGGACATGCAAATTTCCTCAGTGGATGGGTGTATGCATGCTCGAATGAAACCGGTATGGAGTCCAGGGGACACATTGCCGAAGAACCACTCTTTGGTCACTGCCGTAACACTATGGACAGGTCAACGAAAAAGCGACACACGACAACGATTACTCAACGGGCCCTCATCCATTCCCGAGGATGCGAGTTTCTGATGACGCTTGCCATGATATTGTCCGTGGGTGTGTTCTGTATGTCCTCCGACAGTCCGGCCTCTCTGACAGCCATATCACTACTCTCATTTCCGCTCAAAATGGTGTCGGTGGACAATTCTGTTCCTTCGTCGCATGATGTAAAAAATTGGCGTTGCATCCGCATTGCTCACCATCTCACCAACAACGTGAGGCAGATGGCGGTCTGCCAGATACCAACATGACCTGGATGTCATAGTTGGTCCAAGGTGGAACGAAAGGACGGTAGTCACCCATTGTGGCGCATGCTTATCATTAGAAATAACAAGCAAAGTTGAGTTCAGCTGTGTGCTTTGGGACAGCCAGCTTTGTTGGGCACAGCTGATGACTGTGTCTGAGCAGTGATCTCCGCTCCTTCATGCTTGGTGAACTACATGTTGACCCTGCCGTTGTTGATGGTATCCATGGATCATCCCCATCAGGAACCCTCAAGTCCTCTGGTTGCCTGCCGTATCTAATTTATAATCCTACTCCAAGGTACGCTGGCAGGGGGCGCGTGTTCCCGCCATACAATAAGATTCTTTACCGATGGAATTCCCACCGCACACCTGCCTCGTTCCATTCGGACCACAACCCACGAGTCGGAGCTACGACTTGCCTGATGCTTGGCTCCAGTGGTGAAGTGATTACTCGTATACGTAAATTCCCAATGTTTTGTTTTATCTATGAATCACACGAAACACGGCCGGGTGTATGCGTACGAATCAGCGTAAAAATAAAATAAAATAAAGTTGGCCAATAAGTTATAACAACCGGGATAACTTGGATTAAAAAATGAGCCTATACAATTCAAAGACCATGGAGATTCATTCCGTTGAAAGACGTCAAGGAATGGGTCAAATGTTGGGGGTGCTTCTTTTTCACGTGTGCGCGCAGGGAATCTAGACGGGAGTATGACTGCAGGCAGTTATTGCATGAAAATTTGGGTTGGAAATGGGTCATTATGTGGCGTCGGAACGCATCCCGTCGATACTCGTGGTTGCATGCCCCCCCATCTGTCCACCAGTGACACGAAATTGTGCGCTCCCGGTAGCCACAGACCCCGTGGACACGGCCGAGATGCACGGCCAGTTCCTTGAAGGTGTCAAACATGTGACCGCAGATCATTTTGTCCCCAATGTGCCACATGCATCGAAGCAAGCGATCGTCTGCTGTTTCCGCAGCTCTGCAGGACGACCTTAGATCTACAGAGACAGAGCAAAATGGGGGACCAAACTGGAAAGGGGGAAGAGATTGCCCTGTCGGGTGGCTTTGATGGTTGTTTGCACGCTAAAATGATATAAGATGGAGTTTATGCAAAATAAAAGGAACTGGTTACATCGAGACCAAAATGCTCGTGGTATGCACCGTAAGGGTGGTAATGTGCTAGCTGAGAGTGGACGTGCATCGATCTACACCAGAGTGGATAGAGATTTCGAAGGAAGAGATTTGACGCTCGTGGAGGCAGAGATACAGAAGACTCGGTTGTGGGATAGAAGGGAAATGGGGCTTTTTTTTTATCGGGGCCGGGTAGCATGCTGGCTGGTAGAGGTAAGGCAGCCAATTGATGCGTGAAATACAGCTGGCTTGGCATGCCAAAGTAGATCTATAGCGGCACGTTGCAAGGAGGCAGAAATGAAGCCAAACGGTGGCCATTTTCTAGTAGATTTCAGTCAGATAGGTGTATTGCCCGTCACACTCATCTCAGATCCTGAGAGCCACTGGATGAGACCTGGCGGCCCAGCCTCGCCATAGATAAAAAATGGGCAATGAATGTTGTACACGAGTTGGACATGTGTTTGGAATAATTTGTTCGCACGGAGTAATGACGACTCTGCAAGGGGGGATTTGGGACGGGGAACAGGGCACAGGGGGAGGGGGGGGGGGGGGGAGAAAAGATGAGACGATTCAAAACTCGCACACACCACCTCATACAACGGAACAGGCGCTGGATTATTTCGGCTCTTTGACATGTAAGCGCCGTTGCGTCGACGTCCTATGTCCGGTTGAACCTGTACTAACTTTTTCTGTAGAATCTATGTGTTATTTCCACATAATAGAAGGCATCATTATGTGAAAATATCACACGGACGCAAGGCACCAGTACTGCGGCCGCCCGGGTCCTCCATCCATTACCGTAAGAGTCCTTCCGTTTAAGGAAGCGAGTGCTTACACTTCACTTCCTACGATGGGTGGAGAAGTATCACTGAACCTCGTTCTTATCTTGCCATATGTGCACTCCTACACCTCGCCCGGCGATGACAGCGATGACAACGACATACGTTTGCATAATGCGAACGTCTGTCGTCGTTATCGCCTTGCCGCCTTGCCCTCTTTCCCTTACCACCCCGATAACCTCTGCCGCTTGCCGTTTCACGGCCCCCCGTCGTTTCACCCGATGACGACAATTACAGCATGACAACTGTGATGCTGCAATCATCACCTTTTTTTCCCCCTTGTTTACTGTCCTTCGGGGCGTTGCCTCAGCGGCGGACAGGACACGCGGTGTATCGTATGATCTGAGTAAAGTCATCACATTGTTGTTGTCCCCACCACCGCCACCGTTCGCCTCGCTCTCTTGCTGGGCTTTGCATCGACACCTCCAAAACACTGTTGCGACAGTCGTTCTTGCCTTGTCTTGCGTCTCCCACTGTCCCGGCTTGATCTTGACTCTACCGCATGTGCGGTGCACCAGATGCCCGGTCTGCAGATTCTGGGTTGTCTGGCACAACAGATGCACCACCAAAACCACCTTCTCGGATGATGGGTCCTGCGTGTACGCTACGCAATTTGGCACAGGACAGCAAGTATCATCTGTCTTGCTATCAAAGCATTGGGATTAATCCATCGTCTCCTTGAGGTATTGCAAGACCTTGTATGCAGGACGATGCAATACACCAGTTTGAAAGATCTGTATCTGTCTGGGGTGCTTATAGACGAAGAGGATACTGCGCCATGGCACGCCTGGACCCTGAACCAAGTAAGTTGACTCGCACCTGTTTTTCTCTGTAGAAGGACACTGAATCCTCCTCTTGACGTTCGTTCGGGACAAGACTGTGACGGTGGTCGGTGTTCTCCCCGCATTGCTTGGCGTGTCCGTGTTCGCCCTCCTGGCCATGGCTATCGGCGTACCGATCTATGCCTCTGTCCGTGCGTACGAGTGCGTGTCCAAGGATGTTTGTTTTCGGAAATGGATGTTGATGTAGGTAAACGACCAGGATCGTTAAACTGATACGGTTTCGCTACCAGGATCGTAAAATCTTGGATAGTCTGCGCGGGGTAGCCACATGTCATCGGAGCCATCCGAGATGGACTGCATGGTGAGACGATCAGGGGCGCACATGGTAACGCGCATGGGCCTGAGGCACCTCCGGGTGAACACGAACACGAGGACCCTCGGCGCGACCAGATCATCACCGCCACTCGCAATAGTGGAGACGCGGAGCGAACGGCGAGTGCAGCAACCTCATAAGCAGTGTAGCTGGCGCATATCTGTTCAGCCAGAGACTTGAATGCAGCATAGTGACGATCTGTTTTAACATAGTTCGGTAAATGGATGAAATAGATATTTCAGCCTCCCACTTCGCCTCGCACAAATATTAGCAGGTACTCGGTTTGCATGGCGTGAGCAATTTTCCATTGCAGGGTCACATCATCCCGCCCATCCGAATTGAAGCATCATGTGCATTAAACTGCTCTCAAATAATGGACTTGGAGTAGATGGTTGAGTTAGGACGCTGGATATCCCTCTGAATTACCCTTGGTCATCCTTCCTAACCTTGGCATTTATGCTCAACAACCTCACTGAACATCGGGTGCTATCCGCAGACTATCCAAGGACCGGCTATCCCGATTGCGTGAACGCAACGATTTTGCTGCGCTAGATTTCCATCCACATCAGCATTAGTAATATCATTGGTGAAAGAAACTCGGTACGCACTTGTATACCCGGGCGGACACGTAAATAGATGCGATCAAGAAGGTGGCCAGAAAGGCGGATGCGCCGAGCAACGCCGGAAGGACGGCATCGTCACGACCGCGTCCAGAAGCAGCATCACGAGGTGGTCCTAGTGCCAGATCCGGGGTAAGATCGTGCTCTCGAGCGACATCTGGCCTTCGAACGAGTCCGCGTCTATGATCCTGATCGTGTTCTCGAGAATTTCAACCACATCTGCTGGAAAGGGACACTAGAAGATAAATTTACTATCTCTCTTTCGAAAAGAAAAAGTAATTCCACTCACTTCGGTTCGGGGTCCAGTTGTGCCGAGGCACCTCGTCCGTTTCGTAAGTCTTCGTATTTTCCCGTGCTTCATCTGGTCCAAGAGAATTGATGCCAGTCCGTCAAGAAAACTTAAAACATTACTATTTTGCATGAGACCCCTGAAGATTTGAATACTTTCGATTAAGCCGACAGTGGCGTCAAATAGTCGAGCCACAGCATATTAACGACGTTCTCAGGTATGGGCTTGTTGTCCTTCAAAGATACGTCCGTATCGGCTAGTATGATGGTGAGCCGTATATGGGTCCTCGCCCATGCCATTTCTACTTACTGCGCTTCAAAAAGTCAGCCAAAGCGTAGGCCACGAGCAAGACCCCGTCCTGAAATTGGAGATGCCTGATAAGAATATCTAACAAGCTGTTCTGAGCGAGATAGTTACGGATGATCGTAGCTAACGAACAGTGAGCGCACGTTATCGGCTCATGAAAAAGGACGTACTCCTGCATAGCTCTGGAAGAGCCATTGTTATAGCGGCACGCTCGCGAGCGTTGCCCTCACAAGCAGCCTTTTTTAACTCTGCAAGAAACACTTTCTGCATTTCCGAGAAGTCCGGAGGGCCGCTTGCTACAAGAAATACAATCAAATCTCTCTGAAAATCTCTAGACTCCCGGTGGCGATGGAGAATGTACAACATCTGCGTCGTGCGAATCTACCCTTGAGACGACGGCGGATCCAGCACAAGACGAGACGTGTCCCGTGGCGGCGGTAAGCGCCCCAGTTCCAGCAGAAAAGGCCCAGACGGTCGTGTCTGGACAAGAGTCAGAAATTACCAGCGCTAAACGCCCACGGGTGTCGTTCCTACCATTAGAAGCCTTCATCTCGCCCGTGTTGTCTGACAAGGCCAAGGAGAAGCGGAAGCAAGTGGACAAGGATAGGTCGCCAAGTGTGGTGAGGACGAGGACGGTGTCGCTGGGTGGGATGGTGATGAGGGAAAAAGTAAAGGAGCAGATGAAGACGAGGCATTGGAGGTGGGAGACAACGGCGACGTTCGAGGTTTGTATTGTGCAGGATTCACCGATGGGGACAAAGGTGGATACGGAAGTGAGAGATATCGGCATGGAGAAGGAGGCGAGAGTGTTGAGCAGGAGTTGGAGCTGGCGGTCTCGGTCTCGGTGTCAGGAAATGTTGCAGGTGTCAGCATGAGGAGTGTTGAACAAGAGTCGGGGCGCATGATTTCAGTCGAGGACTAGGTGATTGTTAGCATAGGGATGTCGAGTAGGGATCGGAGAGAGATTTTGGTTGAGGGTCCGAATGCTGTGTCGGGCGATGATGTGTTCGAGCTGGATGGGAATGACATGTTGGTCGAGACCCGCAAGGAGGATGCGCATGGGTAGGGGGAAGACGAAGCAGATGCATCCCTGGACTCAGCTCGCGTCGGTATATCTGTCACAACCGAATGAGGTTAATGGTGAGGGTTCGGAGCGCGGTGGCATGCCGGAAATGGGTGCCATGGATGTGGATATGGCAGACAAGGGTACGTGGTCATTATGAGCGATTTGAAGACCATTGCTGAGGGGTTTCGAGGTAGGCATCAGAGGCTGCTGGTGACGCAATGACGGTGCGTAGTTTATGCAGCCACATCACCGCCGGCGAAGAATGCCGAGATATGTCCCCCATATGGGTTCAGGCGTGCAGAGGGACCCGTCGAGGCCACCTCTCGGGTGGCAATGCCCAAGCTCATGCTCCCCGAAAACCCAGTGCTCCTCACCACCGTTGACAATGGCTAAGCTCACGAACGACGTCTATCCGGCCTTATCCACTGCCTGGCACGCTTGTGCACACGCGGTGTAGTTGCTCATTGGCCGCCAGTCACGTGGGCTTCGTGAAACGGCGCTATTCTGCTCAATAGGTCATCTAGCGGCGATCTTTTTTCTTTTTTCTTGAATCCTCGTTTATTGTCCTTCAGGGCATTGCCCTGTGATGGACATTACATGCGGAGTATGGCACGGTGTAATCTAAGGGTGATCTAGGTATGCCAAATCCGGCCAAGGCCGTCACGGTGGCCATTTTGCTGATGAAACGACTAGGGGCTTTGCGCTGGATTGCACCAGAACAGATCAAATCTGACGAGACCTGCATCATATTCGTTTGGCTGCATCACTCTCCAGGGAGGTTTCCTAAACGCGAGTGCAAGGTCTGTTGATATTTTGCTTTCAGGTGTTATCAGGCAAGTAACCGTGGTTGGAACCGCGATCTGATGCAGGCATCGTGTTGCGTTTGGCCAAGGGCCATAACCCTCACCGTTGCAAGATTCCCACTGGGAGTTCATTCAATAATGTTGGTTACCAAAGGAAGAGCGACCGCCTGCTGTGGCGATAGTTTCCACAACTCTTGGATGCGTGTCCATGGACCTGACCCCTTCGAGACTCGGTGATGACGTGGCGAGGACAAGCGGATTCTCTTGCGCCTTTCGCGGACCATTCCAGCATGTCCATGAACCACATTCTCGTGATGAAAAGGCAAGGTATGAGATAATGGTCTACAGTGTTGGGTCGACTCATTCGTTCTGTATCTAAGGAGAGCAAATAAATTCACCAGACGTAGATGCCGACCACGTCCAAAAGAGACGACACGCATAGGTTATATCTGATCCATTTGTGACTGTCCCAGTCCTATGTAATCTCAGCCATACATTACCTACCATCACCGGTACTTGGCTATCGTATCATCTTTTCCACTCACAGTTGAATACAGGTCAGTGGCAAACACAGTCTCTAAAGGACAGGAAGTCGTACCGGCTACGGTTATGCATATAAACTGTGGTGCTGGCAGATGCATCGTCCTTTGCACCCCACTCGGCCACGTGTGGGGAAGATGCGTCTTGGTCGAGTGCGCGGCAGGGGCATGTGGATACCTGATTTCCAGAAGGATGCCTGCGCCACGGGTTCGAATGACCTGGGTATGTGACATCGTTCGTGTACGGGCGACAGATAGCGAACCAACCTGCTGAACTCAGGATGGTCTCCACGGGTGTGAAATGAAGTTGAGATTCAGCACTGCCATGTCGGAGCAGACGACTAATTTGGTGATGCCGTAGCAGTCGTTTGTTCTTCCGCGATTCTGGCGCGTGCCCTGCGCGTGTCGATGTACGGATCATGTGGATGTTTTATTGTGCTTGGATCAGTATCGATGCATGGTTGATTTAGGATGGTTGAGGACATGTGTTCCAGCCGCATACGCGATTTGGAGGTAATCCCAATACCAGTAGCAACCCCCGAGAACTCGAGCTTGAACAACATGCAGGAGTAGAGGGCCGACTAGGTACCGAAGAGAAGGACGTTGCACCGCCCACCGCACCTTTACCACGCGGATCGAGGGTATACATGTAGATGCTGCGAAGCTTGCTGTATTCTACATACCTCTCCTTCTTCCTTGCAACCACCACACAGATCTCGTCGACAGGAAGCCCTGCTTGCTACCAGCCCTCATAACATCTGCATGTCGAGCATCATTTTACTACGACCTGACGAAGATTCTCAGTCACTTCAAAGTTCTAGACACAGGAGCGTCATTTACCAGGCATGCTCTCTTGTACTTCCCTGACGAAAGACGCATTGTTACTGGCCTCACTGACAGGACTGTGAAGGTCTGCGATCCAGGATACGGAGAGCAAGATGGGGCATCCGCGCAACACGAGGATCGGAGCGTATGAACTTGCGATGACTCCGGTGGCAGGACAATTATCAGCAACCACTGGGAACAGAGGGTCAAAGTATGGGACACCAAAATGCGTTCATTCGTGATTCTAGTAGCAGATTGTTTCTGTCAAATGAGCGAGCAAGACTATTTTTTTAAAATTCAGACCCCCACTCGGCGAACCTGTCGCGCGAGTCTTCGCAAAGCACTGTATGAATGGAAACGGAAGTCTCGAAAAGCACCTCGGAGTGCACTCGCTCCCACGGGAGAAGTCTCCCACTCTCGTATTGCAACCAACCACACTGAGGTGCCTGTGGCTCTCCCTAGTGAGTGTCACCTATTCAGTGAGATATGGGACTGACAGTTTTTATTAGCTCGAAACTGGTCTCCTTCGCACGGACTCAACGTTGTGGTCCTTCAAGCCCCACAGTCCCCCAGCTTGGTCCATGGAAGGTGCACATAAAAAAGTGTGTCGATTAAAGGATCTACTACAAGTGAGTAGGAACAAATATTAATGATCACTGAAACAATGATCAGATAGGTATACCCGGGTTAGGCTCAACCCCTTGTCACAAAATGACATGACAAACCGCAACGGCCATCCATTGCGCGCAGGTAGGGTAAGTGCTCTAGTGCATGCATGTGCGCATGCCAGCACCAGTCACTTATAGACAGCGTGTCTGTTGGCGGTAGATGCAAGTGTGAACACTCGCGAGGGTCTAGAAGCGCGAGATAGGCTTGTATGGGTTATCAAATGGGAAGGTGAGGACGAGGGTGCAATGATGCCCCAACAACTCGGGGAGCTAGATGGGAGCAGCGTGGCAAGGGCAGTGGCACGATTCATCGTCGGTGTTGTCATCAAGCGAGACGGCAACGACTCGACATGCATGCAGATGAGGTGCCCACCTCGACAGCGTGTCCCCCAAGATTCTAAAGACAGTAAAATTTGCAGAGGATATCAGGCAGCGACTGGGGAGGGTAGTACATCGGACAAGGCAGGGCCAAATGTGTCATAGCCCGGAGCTTGTCCGAGAACGCGGCACACCTTCCAAGCATATAACATCGGTAGCCCCAGCACACTCGGTCTCGTTAACAGCAAGGACCTTTGGCTGGCGAGATCATGCCCCGAAGTGTACTAGGACATGATTTATGATTTGTGAGTGAAGAGGGATAGTCGAGTTATCCGTTCCCTTGCTTGTCCGTCGAGCGCTCCCCTCCGAGGATCGGAGCCGGGCCAGGGAAAGCCCTGTATAGAAGAAAATGTGAGTAAAGCAAGCAGGAGGTGCGGTTTTGAACCTACAAAAGTTCTCGTCAGGAGGTTGCTGCTACCTCATCCATGAAAGGTACCCGTTCCCGATCTTAAGCCCATCGAGGGAGTTGGTCAATTCACGCAATAGCTCGCGATGGTGAGGGTGCACTCCTGGATAGATCGTTGCGGTATGAGTGAACAAGTGGGGGGGAGGGAGATTTCCTGCCCGGCAGAGCCTAAAAATCAGGTAGGCACATGGACCAGGCATGGCTGGCATTTGCCACACACCTTTTGGGGGTAAGAGTCCCTTTCGGAACACCGAGAGCACTTTTGCGCTGCCATGCAGTCCCTACGTGGCACATGCCAACGCTCTTTGCCGTCCGGGAAAGATTTGATGAAGCGACACGGATTAGGTGCGTAAGGCGACCTCACATGGCTGAGATAAGCGGGGACGCCGACATTAGCGGAAGTATCGCCATTTTTGGATTTGACCGTACCGTTGATGGGTGCATCGACCTCGCAGACTACTTCACAGTGGCAACAGTCCTCGTTCGTGCATCGGGTGACTTTTTCCGTGTGTCCGCATGCTTTTACGAATGATGGACTGTCCCTATGGGAGGTCGGTGTGCGCATAAGCGTGTATGCGGCATTAAGAGGGGCGAGAGAGCGATGGCAAGCAGTGCGTACGGGTAATGTGCACAAGTGCGCATGAAGACGCTAGCATTGCTGGTAAGGGTCACAAAAAAGATGGTGGATCCTTGGAGCCGCTGGACAAGTCTGAGGAAGGTCCCAGACGGATGCCACGGAGGATGCACGGATATGGGTGTGGGAGAGGCAGGCTAGGCACGCGGGAGAAGCAGGGCGAGTGCGACACAGTGACGGGTGACTCATTGATGCATGATGTACATCTTGTACTGAGAAGCTCCAGGGCGAGGCATTGGATGGAATGGCAAGCGGAAGAGGGGGAGGGAAGGGGCTGGCACGATCTCGGATAAGTCATCGCATGAACCACGTGAGAATATGTGGCTCCCTCAGGGAATGTGACTCGGACGTCCTGCCGTCTCGTCCTGAGCCCACCGCTTTATCCGTCTACTGGCGACTAGACTCTTTTCGTACACAATCTTTCCTTGTTCCATAACTTCTGTTGGCTGATCTGCGGCTAGGTTGAAAATCTGGTGAATCGAGGAAGCGCCAGCCCGGCCATCGTTCAAGTTCTGGTTCTATGGTATGCTCATCGAGGACTGGCTACATTCTCATCTTATGAACAGTACCAGCGATACAACATTGATGGTATCGACGATTCCTCCACGAAGAACTTGGAGACCGGATGGCGGGTATTGTTCGTGTTGTTCCGCAAGCCCAACAAGCTTGGCCAGTCTCAGGTCCTAGATTGCAGTTCTACCGCGGTCACGATCATTGATCACTATCGATTTGTGATCGATCACATGTAGGCTCGTTGACATGATCTGACATCAACAAACAGCCGGTGTCAGATTCATCAAGATCTGAGGAACCCCAAATTTCTTACGCACGTCACACCTGTTGGAGTGAGCCTGGAAACGTTCCTATAATGAAGGGGCAGGTTATAAAGTACGTTTTGACACTGTTGGAAATGATGGTGTATCTGATATGCGCAAGTGAATAGTCGTGCAATCCGCCTGAATGACTTGGATATGGTGAGGAAACGCGACCAGGAAATGTTATAAGCAGTCAACAGGTACGTATATCCCGCATCTTTCAAAGGGAAGTTCTGAAGGTCGTAGTACTTAGTGCATAGTCTGTTGTTCCACGCCCACCGCAAGACATCAACGCTTCCATGAGATGACTACTTTTCAGTCCCCTTCGAAGAAATCCCTTGATTTTCGTATTTTGCTTTCGAGACTACCAACTGCATTTCGTCTGGTCCATATCTCTTGTACAACACTGCACAAGAATACACGAAATCGCAATGATTTTTACGGCTCATGGACCCCCTCGCACCTCAAGTTGTACTACTCAGATTCACTGTATCTATGCAATATGGCAATGACCTTTTAGTCCGGCTCTTTTTTGACCCACTTACTCATCCAATCCACTTTATACTGTCCATCCAGGCCCCCATAAACTGTGCAACCTATTCCATATTTCCACCAGTCTACTATTTGTTAAATTTACTCCTCATTGGGCGGATTCAAAATAAAACAAAATAAAGCAGGATCAAAGTCCGGGAGGACACTTTGCCGGAGAACCACCTTTTGGACCCTGCCGTAAACCCTACGAACTAACCGCCTGGCACAACAAAAAAGTGTCACGTCACAACGATTATTCAACGGGCCCTCGTTCATTCCCAAGGGCGTGAGTTTCTGGTGACCCTTGCCGTGATATCACCCGTGGGTGTGTTCTGTATGTCCCCCGACGGTCCGGTGGTCGGCCTCTTTGACAGCCATGTCACTGCTCGAAATGGTGTTGGGGGGCAATTCTGCTCCTTCGTTGATATCAACAGTATGATGTAAAAATTGGCGTTGCATCCGCATTGTTCTATCATCTCACCAACGACATGAGGCAGATGGTGGCTTGCCAGGTTGCCATAGCTGGCCAAAGTCGGAATGAAGGGAAGGTGGACATCTATCGTGGCGCTTGCTCATCGTTGTTCAACGGTAACAATCAAAGTTGACATTGAATTTTATATCGGGACAGGTAGCTTTGTTAGGCACGGCTGATGATCGTGTCTGGTCTGTGATCTCCGCTCCTTCAAGCATAACGAACTACATGTCAGCCCCACCGTTGTTGATGGTCACTGTGGGAAGTAAAATCATTTATAATCAGTGACAGTGACACTGATCATGCCAAAATCAGCGCCACTGTCACTGATTTCGTGGTCACATCTTTTCAGTGACAGGTGCGTGACACTAGAATTCAGTG
>JBBPMV010000066.1:0-38802 GCA_038090495.1 Heimioporus retisporus | reverse complement strand
TATCCTTTTACTTTGACACTTTCTTCCATTATCATTTCTCTATATAACCATCACCCCTCTCCATATTACCATGCATAACCCTTTTTGTAATAATGGAATACCCAAATATAAGGCTTTTCTGGTACAAAAACCATTTCTTTTCAAAACTTTCAATCTCAAAAACTTCTGAAATGAAATACCACAAGTATATATTATCTTATCCAATAAAGCTTCTGTTCTATTTGTACTAACAACTTCTCCTCAAACATATCAGTGTTTCCAGAATCAAGAAGTTCAAACCTCAAGTCATTCATGAAAAAAAATTATAAACAGGTCAAATGACTAGGTTTCAGAGATTTATAATTCATTTTCTAAATCCTAGTATAGTTCCTGGCCATAAACCTGAATCTTCCTAGAATATTGAGCCAACTCCCTATCAGTCATTATACTTGTCTCACAGTAGCTTAGGAGCTAATCTACTTGGATATCTTCCTAGAGGCAACTAGATAAGAATAATGATAACAGTGTAGATTCATCTTCTGGTAGATCTTTTGATTGTGGTGAGAGCAAGAATGTATGTAATTGGAACACAAAGAATGATTTAGCAGTTTGCTAATCATTTTTGGAAAAATAAGTCCAAATCTGGCAATTGTGCTCCCCATATTATTATATACCTCAACATGAAGTTCAAGAACCAAAATAAATGAAAATTCATAGTTGACCTATGAATTAAAGCTGATTGTCAATAAGTGGCAACTGTCCTTATATGTAGACTAGAGGAAGTAGAAGGCTTCACAATACAATCATACATATTGGATATATACAAGGTATAGTATTCTGAAGCATTACCCAAAGTTTATGAATACAATTAATGTATGATCTAGCCTATGCAAGGTTATGCACTACCTGGGAATGCTCATATAGATATGCTATGTCCAATATTAAACAATGTTCTTGATATATTTTCTCAATTGCTGGATGGTCACATGGAACTACTCTATGGAATCAGTGCATGTAATAAGAATTCTGAGTTTTTAGAATCATTACATTTACTACAGATACCAATCTCCATGGTAAAGCATGGAAAAGGATTTGATGGTTTCAATCATGAAATCAGCAAAACAACCAAATTGGAAAGCAGGGAAAAAAACACAACTTTAGATTTGCATCTAAATCTTTTAAAGGACTATGGATTATACAGAGCCATTTATGTATACAACTTTTTGAAGTAATATTGATGATTTGTTGTTCTGGAACTTCCCATTTCTAGCATTCTGGATTCCAGAACCTCCAGAAAACCCTCCATGCATAACAGGAAATACATAGGCTGTTTCATGTTCTTCCCATTCCAGTTATGTTCAGGTTAGGTTAAATTTATAGGATGATAATTAAAGTGCATACAATATACTTGATTCACCCAATGTACATGTATACAGAGCCCTTTATATATGAAAGAGTTTACAAAACCTTCTGGTCAGGCAGTGATTGAAAGCAGAACAGGAACTAAATTAAATAGAGTGTGACAGTGATGCAGCTAGCATGTGATACTTGCTGATTTGCAGTGTAATGAAATGAGAGTTTATACTTGAAAAAGTACTGGATTTGAAGAATAAGAAAGTTAGAGGACAAAAGATAAAATCTAATTGTACTGCTTTATCTACTATGAAATGTGTAGTACTTTTAGAATCTTTCCAGGCTTGGAACAGCCCTTTCTGGAGGTCCAGAATCTTTGGAAGTAGGTAAATCAACAGTTTAAACAGAAATGTGTAGTATAGAACTGCGATATGTAAAATAGCATTTCTTTAAACTTCAATTTAAAGCACTGTGTTTGTTTGACCTTTTGGCTTCAGCTTTAGCTCATTCTCATTTCATTTCCAATGAGCCAGAAGAGCACTTTGTTTGCATGTCACAACCTTCTTACACTTGCCAGTGATGGATATAATTGTAATTTTTATCAGTAACTCACATACACCATATCTACTCTGGCTAAATTCAATAATCTTTGTGTTTTAGAATGGTACCAGATCATAATGGAGCCCATTCTCTTTCCATGTGATACACAAAAAGATATCACAGAGTGAAAGAAAAATATTTGTAGTCAGTTTCTATGCAACATGTTGGCAGTAAGTGGATATTTTATCCAGAGAATAACCCCTCACTGTAAATGTAGGTTTCCATGGCAAACAAATACTTGGATGATAGTAGAATAGAATCTGGTGCATATACTCAAAACCAGATGGCATTGATCATATGCTCAGACTTCTGGATGGAACTGTTAAATATAGTATTTTAACACTCCCAGATGGATCCAGTTATCAGGAAGGGAACTACATTCCAGCCATGGTAATTTTCATCTTTCCATTTCATTATATAATAATTAATTACAACAATTTCAAAGTACACATCAATGGAAAGCCATTTTGTAATGGACTCAAGTAATCTCATAGAAGATATTGATTTAAAAATAGAAATTGCTGACTATGATCTGGATGGAAAGATCAAGCAGAGAAAACAGAAGTGTGATAGTGATATTGGAAGATTGGTTTCAAAATGGTTTTGCACTCTTTTTGAGTTCTTTACCAGAAATCCAGGCAAGGTGAGGGATATTCCATGAAACCACTTCACTAATATAAATGTATATGTATTCAGGACACAAAGCGAGAGGTGGTCATTGTTCTACATGAGAGGAGAGAATTTGGAAAATCAAAAAGAGGAAGAGAAGAGGCTGAGAAATATATTTAGGTCAGTGTTTGCTTTCCTATGGATTATTGACCTTCAAGTTAATTGATCTGATGTACAATCTCCTTTGGCTGTCAAGACTTGGATATTTCATCACAAAAGTTTCAAAGGAATGGTTTTCTATTGCAAACCACTCCGAGCTTTTGCAAACCAGCTTCAATAACAGTGGAGGGAAACACTTTTTCTTTGTCTGGCTAATTTTACTCAAGGTTTCATTCCAATGCCCACAGAAGTCATAAAAGAGGAAATCAGCAGAAGGGTGTCTGTGAAAGAACAGAGGGATAGAAAATAGATATCACCTTGAGAATTCTTACAGACCATCTCAGAGCAAAACCTTATTCTAATGAAAATCAAGCCACATTCCTTATTTTTCATCTGCTCAGAACAAAACTTCATTTCTTCTTGTTTTGACTGGATTATTCCACATGTCTCAAATGGTGAAGGGAATAAATTGCAGGTGAGATTATGTGTCTCACATTTCATGCATTACTGATGTCAGAAAACATTCACCACTCAAGATATCATCAGCATGTAAAGTTGCAAGGATTGGGTGAGATATGCTCATAGTCATTGAAACCAGAATGTAGAAGAAAATTTTGATACCAGCACTTGTCACATATGCTGGTTCACACCAATAAATCAATCAGTTACATATGTAAGAGCCCATTTGATTGTAGCTGATGAGACTAATATTCCAGCTTTATTGGCAGGGGCACTATATATGTTATCATTTCATTTTCCATTTTGGCAACTAATGTTGCTAGACTTAATCATCAAAATTGAAAAAAAAAAAAAGTTGTATTGAAGGACATGGATGTTGAAGTCCTAAGATACAAGCCAGATATATATGAATGTTGTGGACAGCAAGTTATTCACCCTGTCAATCATGAAAGCAGAGATTCTTTATTTATCTTCACATGGAACAATTCATTTATGATTCTATAGGTTGCTGGAATCATGTTCTCTATTGGAGCATGAATATGTATATCCAAATTTTAGCAAAACATCAGATGATGATCAGGACTTTAACCAACAAGTTGATGTGTCAGAAAGCCATGAATAACTTAGGTCATAGTGAAATGCATCCCATGAGCTTCTACCAGCCTTGTGGAGGACATCCCAGGGATGGTTACATAGCATATTCATCCACTCCAGTAATAAACCAGGAAGACATTTATATCATTTTTTCTTGTGCTTTTGTATGTTTCATTGACATTTAGGAAAAACTCTGATGAGTATTATTTATATGATATTGAGTGTGTTCTTGTAGGCATCCACCCATATGTGGTCTCAAATATGAAGAAGCTTGAATGGGAAGCAATGTTCTTAGAAGTTATGGAATCATTGCATATCATTGCTGGAATTATATAGCACTACAGTGCTTAGACAAGGATGATACTTGGACTGTATCAGATCAAATATTCAAAGATGGTGGTTCTGATGATGAATTCAACTTTTCCTTTGGGTGCTGGGAAAGTCCTTGAAACAGTAGACAATTGTGTGTGGTAAGTATATTTTTCTATGGGCTTGGCTTCATTACAGTTGTTATCAGGTCATAGGTGGTTCAAAAGGGATCAAATGCATGGAATGGTTGCTCCACAGGCATCCACTTTGCATGGAGGAAAATGCACTCTCAGAAAATAGGGATTACAATGTCCCATAGATTATTGGACATGGTAAAGAAGTATTTGTAGGATTGGTGGAGTTTGGAGTATTTGGTTAAACACTAGAAGTAACATGTTGTGGCTAATGTCTGAAACCTGTGCTGCTTTTATTTGGAAATGTATGCCATACCCCAATATAGTACTAGGTGAGGGATATTTATCATATTAAAATAGCTGATACTTACAAAGTTTGGATCCAAGCATATACTCCTAAATGTTTCCAGTTCTTCCAAACAGTCCCATGTATTCTGGAAACTCCAAAAGCTTCTGAAAGAGTGGCAGAGGCTTGCCTTGAGGGTTGCCATCTTGGAGATTGGAATATCAAGGTTTTGTAAGTTTTCCAAGTTGGAAACTTAAGATATCACATGCAATGTTGTTTCTGCACATCACTCTCCAATGTAAATACTGGCATGTATGGATTACAGCAGTGTGTGAGAGAACATTTGAGGCATGATGGTGGACTAGTCACTTAACTTAAAATTATCCCAGATACTGTTGGGGATGAATAAATGTCTTTTTACAAACTTAGAAGAAGCAAAAGTCTATCTACAAGGAGATTTCAGCATGACAGCCATAGTGGGAACCTGAGCAAGGCCATTTCTAAGTGCTTATGGCGCTCACAAAGCCTTCATAAGCACAATAACAGACAAATAACATTAAAAACACTTGGTCTTGTGATGACTCAGTACATGATATTCAAACATTCTATCAATACCTCCATTTGCCCTGCAATGTCCTGCTCCAAAGGCAAGAGACTCCATTGGATGTCCTTGATGTGCCACTTCAGTACCAATGGACTAGCACCATATTTCAATTCCTTTATTGCAAGCTCAAGTACAAACACCTTCTTTGCTGAATTCAATTCTTCACACAGCAATTCAGTCATATATTCAACATGGAATTGGATCAGGGATTCAAGGAAGAATGAGTGGAAGCATTTGGGAGAAGGGCGGTTGATGGTTTCCAGGTCATTTGTGGGTGATGCTACCAGCAGGCACCTTGCTTAGACAGGTGAGAACCAGTCTGATTTCAAAAGAATCACTTGCCTGGTTATTCTGGAAGGTATTTTGACTCAATGTGTTTTGATGATTCAATTGACCCACTTGAGTTGAAGGTACCAAGGGTTCTGTTCATGAATGCAATACACCTGGTTTATAGTAATAAGCCTATGTACAAGATGATCTGGTGCAGACATATCTTTTTGCTTCATCTTCAAGTTGGTCCACTCTTTGAGCCACTTATGTAAGCACTATCTCAATGCCTGGCTAAGGCTCTGGGAACTCAAAGTTGATCCATTCATCACTTTTGAAACCCTTCATGATAAAATTAATAGCAAAGGTCACATCTTGTGAGGAAAGAGGCTAAAGTGACATGACTGGCAATAAAGTATTCAGTGCTTCAATGTATGTTGGTGTATTCCTGCTCTGCTTGAGGAAGCTTACTCTATTCATCAATGAGGAACTTGGCAAAATTGATTTGCAACATTTTGAACTCAAAGCAAGAGAAGTTGTTAACAATCATAACAATAGAGCTACATTGAAGGTATGAAGAAGAGTTGTATACATCATATAAGATGAATGACCAAGCAACAAAACAACAGCCACTACACCAACACAACAAGACTTGACAACCTGTTATAAGTAAAAATGTGCTCTTTCCACAATCTGAATACATTCTGTATCAAAATAAATCCATCCAAGCTATTGAATGTGACATTCTTTTTACTATGACATGCATCCATGCACTCTCCAAGTGACTCCTTGGATTGATGGTTCAAAGAAAATGTGGAGATTCTGAATGTGGGACTGTCTTCAACATGAACAGGTCAGTGGCACTGTATTTGTGTTCTGTATGCTACATTTTTAATATATCATAAAGGAGAACCTACCTTCATCCAATAGGGAAAGTCCACACTCAAGACCCCTAAAGAGTCTTGACACAATGCTCACTTGCCACTACCAAGGCTGCATGAGGGTCAACATGCTTGATTTTGATAGAGTTTGTGCAGATAACCCATCAATCACTGGGAAGAAATATGTAGTTGTTCTGGTGGATGAGATGCCAAAAGTGAACAAAGATATGTGGTGATATATATTGCCACTATCAGGTAAGCATTCTTTTTTTTTTGTTTCCATTGATCATTTAATAAGGTTGTATAATCAAATTTGAAGTAGAAATAGCTTCAAAATCTTCCAAAAGGGAACCAATCTTCTGGCCTTTTGGTAAGGGTTCACATTTCCTCATAGAACTTGGTTCCAATGGTCTTGCTAGCATCATTTACAAGATATAACCTTGATAAGGAAAAGGCTTCACTGCAGACAGTGCTCACCCAGGAAACCTAGCAAGGTGAGAATGGTATCGTCTAATCTATGCCTTTCAACTTATCATTCAACCACCAATGATAATTCAAGACATAGCTTCAGCTTCCAAAATGGCATGGGGCTGAAAATTAGAATCAAGCAAAAGAAGTGTGTGTTGACAGGCAAAAATGTTGAAGCAGCTTCAAAAAGGATGATGAGGTTGAAAAAAATAAAGTTCAATGCTTTTGTTGATACAGACAGGGAAGATGATAACATCAAAGTCATTGAAGCTTGGCCCAGCAATTCAGCCATCAGTAGACCCACAGATAGTACCATTCCAAGGAAGAACCAGAAGCATTGGAAGGATCAGAAAACATGGCAGAATCATCATTGGCTCTGAAGATGAGTGAAAAACCTGGTTTGAACTTTCTTGGATAAACTTTTTTTTTTTCAAAGATATACAACTCATGCAAGAGCTGGGGAACCAAATGCACTTGAGGTCCAACTTCTGATCCCCAGAAACAGGCATGCCAACCATGTGTTGCTGTAAAGATGTGATGCAAAGTTGAAGGTGAGTATGATACCACATAGATACACATTATACTCAATTGTTAAACTATACAGGACTTCCTTACCTCTGCTGTCCCTACAGGAAAAGGAGTTGATCACAGCATGTTCCCAATAAGGACAACATCCTGACAATACTTGAAAAGTCCCAGCAGAATGTGAAAAATTCATATGCAAATAATACCTCACTCAAGGAAATATTAATGGGAATGATTGCATGCATTTCATTCTTGGAGGGTGAGGTGACACATTTGACAATCCAAGCATCCCAGAGTAGAGTGGATGTACTGAAACCATTTATTTTCACTTGTACTCCAAAATCATGTATCATGTAGAACATTCACTATTGTACAACGTGTTTATGGTTGATGATTGGATTTTTAGAGAGAAAACAGATGAAAATAAGGCTTCCAATAGTTGAAATAAAATCCTATTTGGTTCTTTAACTAATCTGTTATAAGCACTTGACAAAAAATGTAACATGCTTATCACAAATTCTAAACAAGGTAAATCTGACTTGTTGCATGAACATCTCTTCAAAATGCCATGCATGCTATCCTCACAACTTCCACATCAAAATCCACTCACTCAAGTATCAAAGTTACCTACATTGGGTTCAAAGGTGTGAATCTCTATATAACCAGTGGTGGTACATGATCTAAAATGCCAGAGATTGGCAACTTAATGTATGACTTGATGAAATCTACAATCAAAGTGTATGCAAGCAAATCTTGGAGGAATATCACAATACAAGATGTTATCTCTCAAGTGTGGAATCCTGTAAGAAACATGTCCATGGTCATATTCATGGAACATGACCACCCTTTCTGGGGCTCTGCAGATGAAGATAAGGAACATGTCCCAAATCAGTTTTGGAGCATTGAAGAAGTCTTTCAAGAATTCACACAACATGGGAATCCTTTTAGGGCAAAATTAAAAAGTAAGTGTTTATTTATCTTCCAAATACAGGGATAATCTGAGGGACCACTATATGGGAAGAAGGGATGAGTGGGATGAAGGAAACATAGAAGTGATTGAAGTTGCAGAAGTCAATCATGCAGATATGCAGACAAGTAAGTCTGGATATTCACATCAGAATGTTAGCTAAACTGACAACAGAGCATACATGTAATGATTAGGGAAATATGGTCACCAAGATGAGAAGGCAGTCACTAGTGAGTGCCATACTTCATGTTGTATGCTTGACAATGACATGCAATATAGTCAAGATTCATCAATTTTTTTATTGGATTTCCATCAACAATACAGAAGATCCTTTGAAAGGGAGGCTTTGAGATATATCTGCCATTTTCAAGGGTTGGAATGACAGAGGCAAAAAACTATTTGAAGCCATTACCTGATTCAATTCAATTCATATTCATGTGTTGATTTGATAAAGAAGGACTGCTCATCAAGAAACTGGCAAGCTGTGCCTTGTTAAAGTGGTCATATAACAAAGCTGAAAAATACAATTCTGATTCAGAGGTATTCTCAGTGGGAGAATTGGTGGTGGAAATCAAGCTCAATAAGTCTCTCCACATTCCAGGATCAGCAGATGAAGAAATGATAGAAAAGAACTGGAGGAAATTGGTTGAACAAATAAAAAAGTTGTGGGGAGATCCACATGTGTCATCATATGAGGTTGGACTTCCAACCTCAGTCTATGTTTCTCCAAGGCATTGATACAGCTTCAGTTTGAAGACCTTGGAATTTGCATGGAATGGTCAGATGGATTGATAATCATGCAAAATAGGTCAAAAAGAAAACAAAAAGAATACCACAAGGTGACAACAATGGAGAAATTCATCAACTTGGCAGAGGACCCAATAGTATGTGGGAACTTCCTGGATGGAAAGAACATGAATCAAATGTGGCTGACTTGGTTGAAAAATGCTGATGGAATCTTTGGTTGCATGAGAACACATGATACACTTGCATTTCATCAAGGAAGCTCAAAGCAAAGGCCTAACAATATAGGTCAAGTTTGTGAGATCCCCACTAGAAGTGGTCCATTTTGCAATGTGGATTTTACAAGAATGGAGGCTGGTCACCCATCCTGGGTTCATTATGCTCTTGCACCATGAATACTGCAGATTTGTGACATACATGCAAGGCGACTTTGAAGTGAAGATTTGGAGTGTAATGCACTCCTGATGCAATGCTTGCCTGGCTGCTTTGAACAAGCTAAAAAAAGCAATGAGCAATGCAGTGGAACTATCCCAGAAGGATACGTTCACTCACATGGACATGGCTATGGTATGCCTTGAGGTTGGAGATATAATGTAAGTGGCATTATGTATATCATATTATATGTTCTCATAAAAATTGCACTCACAAAGGTTTGTGTTGAATGATATGTAATCACTCTGTGCTACCAATCAGAACCAAGTGAGTCATGTATGATATGAGAATGATTCACTGACCAATTTATTCTCTATTCATTAGGGAGAATTGGAAAAAAGAGTTTACTCAGTCTTCTCATCTTGAACTTGAACTTGAAAAATCCCAAGAGAATACAGTCTTGGATGAAGAACACACTAGTGGACAATGAAAAAGGAGAACTGGAATTTGCTGCCCAATGTTCAAGATATCTTCTTCATTGACTTGGAATCACACTGGAAAGAGCCCAACAATTTGTGGATAGACAGGGAAGATGTTATGAACTGGGTGAAGAAACAACAAAAATCCCAGCATTGGAAGACAGGGCTAAGGACATTATATTCCCATTCATGGATGACATTATATTGTTAGTTGTGTACCTTTATGGACAATGTTTGTATATATATGTTAAAAAGAGTATACTTGAATAATACCAGGAACATGTACTTTCCAGATCAGATGCATTAGTATATAGTTCCAATTGGAACAGTTACTGTACATGGCATTGAGGTCTTCCAGTCAAAACACTATGCACCATTGTATCAGTTCCTATTGAAGCATAGTTCCATTCAAAACTCAATTCATATTTTATGGATCATATTAAATATTCTTCCATGAAAATGGAACATCAGCTCAAGAACATATTAGACATTCCTCTTGTATGATTTCAATACTGTCTGCTTTTCAGATTTCATGCTATAAGATTTGAAGTAGAATATGATTCTCTTTCATGGTGACACACAGCACCTCCACCTTGGCACATAAGAATTCATAATTTATTGTTCTTTTTTTTTGAAACACCATGGATACTGTGGAAACAATTCACCAGTCACTTCTGGAGATTCCAGACATGGTATTCTGGAGACCCCTATCCTAGAAGCCACAGAAGTGGATGTGCTGGAACAAAAAGTTGAGTACCTAAGACTCAAGATATATATTGTAATCATTTCTCCAATTTAAACTGTATCAATGGTGCAATGGCCAATTGCCCACCATCCAGAAGTTTCAGAAACCCCTATTTCAAAACCAGCAGTTTTGAAAATAGTGGTTTCAAAAATGGAAGCTCCAGAAAGCTGGTCCTAAACCAAAATGAACTTGAAAATGACATGTTTCCAGAGTATTTCAGAAGTGAAAGGAACACTTGGGAAGTAATAGGAACAATTCTGAATGACATCAGGTTGTTATAGAAATACATATTGCAAAATTTTATGACTATTCCAACTTTGCACTACAAATCATCTTGTATGATATCATAGCCATACTATAATGCACCAGAGCATGTTGTATTCATCATGTAGATCAAAGCAAAGCTAATTTGTGACATAGGCAGTGGTGAATAGTAGAGTACAGTTTGTATGATATTATGCACAGTATATTGTACAATATGTAGTTAAAATATTTATAACATTTCACAATATCTATTCCAGTGATATTCAGAAGTATTTCTATTCATGTTCCTTTCACTAAGCACTCCTAGAACTTCTCAATATCCAGTCCTTTCCAGTGCTTCCACTTCCAGAACCTCTGCAAGTGGATATTCAACCATTTTAGCATTACATTTTTTACATTAGTAAAGGAATCTATTGATCTATGTATTAATACTTGATGTATCTGATAAGTTGTAAAATGCTACTTAATTGACATATTGGTATTGGAAATGGAGAAATGAACTTGAAAAATCCCTTTCATTTGTTCACTTGTCCTCTCTCCAAATAACATTATATGGATCCTTAAGAAGAGAATAATCCAAAATATAAAAGTCAACTAACCAATCTGCATCCAGATCATGGACACAACCTGACCTTTTGAAACATCCTTCACTGGCCATTCCACATGTATACTTCTAAGACACCTTGATCTTTTTCTATATTTTGGCCTATATATTAATGTTCAAGTTGCATTTCAGACATGATGGCTTTAGCAGTCCACATGGGTTTTGGCTTAAAGGCCCATATACCATGCTTATGCTAGAGATATGCTGTAATACATACACAATTAACAACCAGCTCTTTATATTAGAATGTGCTCACCTGCATGGAGGGATTATATTACATAATGACTATAGGATTTGCCTTGCAATATCACTTTCCCCTGAATATTTCCATCAACCCCTCCTTGACAGTCATACCTTTACAATAGAGAGGCATGCAAAAGCTGTTGAGCATGTCAGCAACCATTGGTGGATCAACTGAATTTCCTAAAAATCTGAGAGTGAACATTACCTCCCAGCTTGGAATGGATTGTAAAGATCCCCACAGCTTCACAGAAAACAAAAGCTTACTCTTTCATAACCCTCTTCAAGTCCCTCATACTGATCTCAATCTCAAATGTTGGCCCACAGAATAATCCTATCAGTTCCTTGATAGAGCAGATCTGTGAGCTGTTCAAAAGGTATTGATCAAGATCCTTGTCAAGTTTATGACTATTAATATTAGTTCTGACTGCTCTTGCCTTGGATAGCATTTCACTTTCAGTTCTGGAAGTCACTTCTCTTGTCTCAATTATGCAATGCATTTCTACTGTGATCAGAACTGGAAAATTCTTCTCTTTCAGAAACAGTCTAAACATCTTGTTCTAAGGTTCTCTCTCAAGCTTCACATCATGAAAAATAATCTGTAAACAATAGTGTCTAGTCCAAAAGATGTTCATAAGTGGAATTACTCCAATCTCACCAAGTGCTCCCATACCCTTCATATACTATACTTCTAAGCAATATGTGGAGTTAATCCTGAAGGCACCATTTGGGACAAATGAATTTGGCACCCTTATCACCTTCAATGATATACAACCTTTCTGGAGGACTCCTTTGATCTCCCTGTTCATGCAAAATGCCAGCTTGTATTCTGCTTCTTGACAAAATATCAAATTGCCACATTTTTGACAGCTACTACACCTCTTCAGAGCCAGATGCCCAATATATTAATAATTTCTTCAAAATGATAATTTTAAAATATCACTTACCATAACACAGAACTTCTCAATCAAGCCATCCATCAACTGAAAATCCAAAGATGTGGAGCCAAATGAATTTCCACCAGAATTGAAACTGATTCTGGCTTTCAAAGAATCCATTGGATGATGCCACTAGAGATTTGCTTTTTCTGTATGTGCTTTGGGGATAGCCAGCAATTGTGTTGTGGAAGACAGTACTTTGGGTGACATCACAAAATTTGGAAGTGAGCAGAGGAAGTTCTAGGACTAAGGGATACAGTTTCAGCTAAATTTTTATATAATATCTTGCTTACAACTAAGCACACATAGATTTTCAAAGATGACACTGCAATGGATCAAACAAACAAAATAAGATTCCAGGGAGGAGGTACAATCTCACAACAAACCTATTCTTTATATGCAATTTATCACCTCAAGGTGGAAACTAATATCATCATGCACACCACATCTTCTGAGCACAAAATGAATATCAACCATACCAAAGAAGGTCATCCCAGCAATATACCAGGTCCAATGACAGCAATGACAAGCTTGCTGCCAACTCCAAGTCATCCTCTTCATGCCATTTTAATCAGAACCTGCATTGTCCAAACATGACCAACTTGGAATATCCTAAAGTCATAACCAGGTGGATGCTAAAGATGAGGAAATACTTTGCAAATCATGTCATAGGTGCCCTGTGAACCCTGTCAATCACACTGGCAACAAAATCTTTGGTATAAAGCCATACTTGGAACATCCCATGCTTATCAAGATGTACAACTAGGAAATAGGCAACCTTTGCCACAGAGCATGAACCATGATCAAGCAGGATCCACTGGCTGCCCTTATTGGTGCATCCAAGGTAGGCTCCATCTTTCCAAGTCATGTCTGAGTCTGACCATCTCCATCCATGTCCTTGTCTACAGAACTTCAATGCTGACTTCAGGCAGATGATGCTCTTCTCAACACCATTGAGTCCAGTGTAGACAGGTCATGGATAAAGCCAGAATCAAAACATGCCTGGTTGCAGGCTGACCGTATCATCAGTTCACAATCATCCCAACAAGATGGTGTGCAACCACTGAAGATTGATGCTGATGGTCACATCCTCACTTTGAATGTGAGCTCTGAGTATGTCATAAGCTCTGTTGAGGTTCATGGCAAAGTTCCAGTGAAAAAGTGCCACATTGTTCTTGAAGCAGGGAGTAAGGGCCATTCTGACACTTGTTAGATTAGGTTATGGATATTGCTGTTGATGGCCATATACTCCAAAACATGCAAACATTAGAACAGTTTTTTGAGCCACTGTACTTGCTGAGATCCACAATCACCTGTTCAAATGCAGGGAAAGACTTGGATGCAAAGGTCATATCATGATGACCATGAACACAGGCAGCATAATCTAGATATCACCTTGCATGAAGCCATACCCTGAGATGTCTGAATAAGAATGAGTAAAGCCCAGGGAGTCCAGAATGAAATGCATCTCATGATTCCAGCAGTTTCCACCTTGCCTGGTCTGAAAGAGTGCCTCTGCAGCAAACATACTTTCTGCTTCAGATCTCCCTCAACAAAGCGGTCTAGCTGTTCCATGCTAGACATTGCATGCAGTCCGTATTGTCTGACAATCTAGGCGTGCATTGTGGATGTCGACAGACCAAAGGTGCAGCCAAGGTGAGGATGACTTTGAGAGTGGGCAGATGAATTGTAGGTACAAAGACTTCCAGGAATTTAATTTGGGATGCTGAGAGAAGCCCTGGGCAACATGATGGCCTTTGTAATATTCAAGAACCCATCAGCACAGAACTTCTTGGTAAACACCCACTTTGAGGTGATCACTGGCTGATCCTTCTGGCCTAGCTGCCAAGGTGAAAGAGAATCACTGAGATGAATCCAGCCATGTAGCAAACAAAAGTCCTTGACTTTCACCTTGAGTAACACCTTTGTAAGAAATCAAATGCTTGACTACCATGTCCCTCAGCTAGTACCACCGGAGATTCAAGTGCTTCATCATCCCATGGTGTTCAGGATACTTTGAAACATGAATCGCCGATTGGTTGTCCATATGGAGGGTCGAAGGGCCAATGATGGCAAGTCTGAGTTCCTGAAGCATTTTCCGCATCCAGACAATCTGCTTGCCAGCCCCACATGCAGCAACATACTCAGCTCGGTGGCAGACAGAGCAACACACTTTGACATCTATGAAACGATGTTAGTGCTAATCTTCACGATATATGCGCTAGTGGACCATCCGGTGTCCTTGCAACCACTATGGTTTGCATCGGAGAAGCTGGTGAAGCGCTCAGTAGCAGAGGGATCAGGCAAATAGGTGATAGCATAATCCAAAGTGCCCTTGATATAGTGAAAAAGGTGCTTGACAGCGTTCAAATGGGTGGATCGGATGTGAAGGAGGCCAGCTGACCAACTGAGAATGCGATGCCCGGGCGACTGGTACAGGTGAGATACGGCAGTGAGCCAATAGCACCATCATAGTCGATGGAGCACATGAAGGCTGTGTTTTTGGCAGTCTGAGTGCACGAGAGACAGAGGCCAGGAGCCACCGGGGTCTGGGACAGCCTTGCATGCATTCAGCCATGTTGAACTGCACCAGCATTTCAGTGCAATATTGAGGCTGCGAGATGATCAAAGAGTGGTTGTTGTGATCACAAACCATCTTGATGCCCAGGATTTGGATTTCTCTTGTCAGCCCCAAGTCATGTAGCTTTAAGTGCTTGCTAAAATCCTCAATCACTTGTTTGATTGCAGAGGAGACTGGGATGCAAAAGTTATATCATCCACGAACACAGGCTATGATCCGGCCATTACCTTGGACGAAGACATACACTGAGGTGTGTATTGAATAGGACTGAGTGAACCCTAGGGACTCGAGAATGGAACGCATGTTGTAATTCCAGCAATTACCACTTGCCTTGTGCCATAGGGCCAGCACGGAACTCCTTTGTAAACACCCACTTTGAGCCGATTATTGGTCGATCCTTAGGCCGGTCGACAAGTGTCCCAGTGCCATTCGTTCTGTGGGCAGCTAGCTCATCCAATGCAGCCTGTCTCCACTCTTCAGCATCATTGCATCTCATTGCATCTCTGAATGACCTGGGATATGCCATGTTGGATGTGAAACATTGCACAGTGTCCGCTTCTTCTTCATCTTCTTTGTCATGAGTCATCTCTGAGCTGAGCAGGTCTCAGTTTCCACCATTCTCAAGGTGGCTAGCAAGTTCTGCGAGAAAGTCGGGCACCAATGCCAACCCCTGGGTGACACACTTTCAGCTGTATTGCTGGTTCAACCAATCCTTGGGCTGGTCTAGAGGTGTCCAGGTGCCATTTGTTCTGGGGGCAGCTAGCTCATCCAATGCAGCCAATTTCCACTTTCCAGCATCGTTGCATCTCATTGGAGCTCTAACTTAGGCCCTGTTTCACTCCAACGGCCTCTGGAGGCTTGTTGAGGATAAAGAGACTCACCCAGGCACTGCAGGTGCTGAGCAGACTGCCTGGGACATCAAACAGGATAAGGCAGCCAGCGAGTTCATGTTCAACATCACTCCTGGCCAGTGAGTTCACATCGGAGGAGATCAGGTCAATCCCACCAAGGCCTGCTCAGAGCTGCGCTCAAGCTGGTTTTCATCGCCTACGATGAGTTTTTCACCATCTGAAAGCATCCTGATGAGCCCCTCCCACCCCTCACTGCAAACATGCTCTGGATCAAGAACCTCCGGAGTTCTTCCTTCAACATCACAAAGCTGGATCACAAGCTCATCTGCATGGCCATGATTGACTTACTACAGTGTGCCAAGAAGTACTACAAGTCACAGAAGAACAAGGACAAAAAGGCTTGAGCAGGCACAGGGCACAACAAGTCTTTGTTGCAGTGACCCTTCCAGTCCAATCCCTCCCTTCCAACTTGATGCCGACCACAACTGGAATGCAGACTCAGGCGCCACTTGTCATATGACACATCATCGCCACTGGCTTTGCAATTATATATACCCCAGAAAGCATTGCAATCAAGCTCGCAAACAACACTGTCCATATATCCCACATTCTCTCGCTTGGTTTCACACATTCGAGCCAAATCGGCCATTCGCAAGGCATTCAAGCAGTTCAAAGCATCTGTTGAGGAGCAGACAGAGGGAAAGATCAAGACCTTGCAGATGATAAGAGTGGCGAATATGTGAGCAATGCAATGCTTAGATTAACAATGGGGTGCAATAGGATAGGGTCTGGCAATTGCTGAATTAAATCTTGTGTCACAGGTTCTGCATCCTGTTGATCTTCAGGAGGAGTGCGAAAGGAGTGACAGGAGGGTGCACCCCGCAGGATGCAGAACCATGGGAGTATCAGGGAGAGAATCATCTTCATCAGAGACACACAGTTCTGGGGGCAAATATGCTACAGCCGGCCAGGAGTGATGGTGAAGGGGAGCAGAGGGCGACGCCGAAGGGAAGACAGCAGCCATGCGTTCATCAAAATCAGCACGCTCTGAGATGACACTCCCCTTCATGGTCGGATTGTAGAATTTCCACCCCTTGTAGCCCTGTGGGTACCCCAATGAAGACACACACACTCCTCACAGTGGGCACGCATGGGGAGCACCTATACTTTTGCATATGGAAATAGGCAGTAGTACCCCATACATCATCCCAGACACCAGGCGGGCACCAATCCCAGACATGGACCAGGGAGGACAGCGCTTCGCCCCAAATGGATATAGACAGCCCAGACTCCTGAAACATAGCAGTGATCCGCTCTGAGAGAACACGATCTGCATGGTCAGCCACTCCATTCTTTTGTGGACACGCATGAACAGTGTGTTGTTGCTGCTCAATGCCGCATTCCATCGTGAAATTAAGCATTGCATGGCTCATGTACTCGCCACCCTTATCATCGCGCAAATTCTGGATCTTCTCCTCGGTCTGGTTCTCAGTGAACGCTTTGAACTGCTTGAATGCCTCGAAAACATCTGACTTTACTCAAATGGGCAAATCAAAGGAATATCGTGAGTAATCATCGATGAAAGTAACCCAGTAGCAGTAGCCTGGGAATGTGGGATATGGCACATGATAGACATCCGAGTGGATAACCTCAAGAGGGCGTGATGCACGAGACGAAGAGCTAGGAAATGGATTCACGCTCATCTCGCCAGCAAGGCATGGTCTACATATAGGATCAGGTGGTGATGTCGAGTGGAGTTCCATCCCAATCACTGAGTTGGGATCGACAAGTTCTTAATGTTGGCGATGACAATGTGGTGGGCAAATCTGCAATGCCAGAGGAACAAGTCTAACAGAACTGTGGTTGCAGGGCAAGCATGCTCGGTCACTGCCCCTCAGTCACACCATCCAAGAACATAGCATTGTGGGTATTTATGTTGGTGGAGATCAGGCATGTGTAGAACATTTGTAAACTCGAACGCACGACTCCTTTTCCCATCTATCATTGGATGGAACACAACCGATGCAACTCCAGCTGTGAATTATGGCACATGATGGACAAGCAAATGGAAATTTCAAGAGGTCGAGATGTGCGAAATGAAGAACTAGGGAATGGATTTACACTCATCTTGCCAGCAAGGTATGGTTCGCAATTTAGATCAGGTGGCAATTTTGAGTTGAGCTCCATCCCAAACACCAAGTTGTGATCCACAACCTTGATGCATTTGCGCTCATTTCGCTGGCAAGGCATGGTTCACATATTGGATCAGGTGATATGGGAAGTGGTACCTTTGCAAAGGATGGAGTGTTTCTATGGTTTGGTAAGCATTACCAAAAGCATGGGGGCAAATGGTTCTACTATTATCTAATTATGCTGGTCTTCATATCTATTATTTCAAGCTTCAACAAAGGATTACAAGATAAACATAAATCTTGTCATATCTCTATTAAAATCAGAACTGAATGTGTTTTAATTGTCAAATCAGATAGAAAGCTGAAAATGTTGAGTGAAAAAAAATTAGGGTATTTAAAATTTTACTATCATCCAAACTCTTCAAAAATCTCTTCAATTTCTTCTTTCTAAATGTAAGACACCATTTTTATTCAATCACAATTAGTGATAGGAATGGCATAGATATAAAAGGTTGATAATTGAATTGTTTTAATTGTTATTTTCAAGACCATATAAAAATATATTTGTTAAATGACATAAACATGGAATCCAGCATTACACTCTTTGATTTTTAGAGAATAGGCTGTTGAACATCTGTTCAAGGCTTGAAGAACAACACAACCAACTGTTCTTTTTGGATTGGCATCAATCAGGACATCATCACACTAAATAACTATATCATGCAATACAAATCAATGTACATGTCAGCCATAAATGAGTTTTACTCCCTAGCTTTACTTAGCGTTAACACTGGCCTTGGCCATTTTGTACTATATACATCATTGAAGGCCTAACTTTGCTTTACTGATGGATGAATGGGTGGAGTAAAAAAAGCCTTAGATAGTTGTGCTATGTACACCCGAAAATCATATGTGAGACCCTCAACAACATCTGGGTATCTGGCACAAAGGCCTGTATTGCTGAGGAAGTTATTCCACATCGCTGGATTATGAGGTTAGGGACATCCCACAGCCGTGCTTTAGGGCATTGCTGAGCACTGTGGGCATGGGTGCCACATCAGGGTGGTAAACAGCTGCAATCGCAGGCTGGAGTCCACTGTCAGAAACTAATATATTGAGGGGTATGAACTGCTACACACCTGGAGTCCATTGTGAGAAACTAAGGAAGCGAAGACAGTGAACTCAGGGAGAGACTTGGATGCCATATCATCCACGAACACAGGCAGTATGATCCGGACATCACCTCGCACGAAGATATACACTGAGGCGCCTGAGTAGGACTGAGTGAAGCCTAGGGACTCGAGAATAGAACGCATCTTGCGATTCCAGCGATTACCACCTTGCCTTGTGCCATAGAGTGCTTTCTTCAGCAGACATACTTTCTGCTTCGGAGCTCCCTCAGCAAAAAGCCCTCCGGCTCCTCCATGTAGACATCGCAGTCCATCTCCATTTAGGTACGCATTGGAGACGTCGACAGACCAGAGGTGGAGGTCATGAAGTGCAGCCAAGGCAAAGATGACTCTCAACGTGGGCAGGCGGACTGTGGGTTCAAAGACCTCCAGAAACTCGAATCCAGGACGCTGGGAGAAGCCCTGGGCGACAAGGCGTCCCTTGTATCGTTCAAAGGAGCCATCAGCACGGAACTTCTTGGTGGACTATCCTTCTGTATATGCACATAGGCAGTCGATCCCCAGACACGAAGGTGGGACACATCTGGTTTGCGCCCATGCCACAACTCAAATGGCGTCGCATCCTCCAAGGCAGCAGTAGGACACCGATTCCAGACATGAACCAGGGAGGACAACGCTTCACCCCAAAATGACATAGACAGTCCGCATTCCGTCGTGAATTTGAGTAGGGCATTGCTCATCTACTCGCCACCCTTATCATCGCGCAATGTCTTGATCTTCCGCTCGGTCTGGTTCTCAGCGAATGCTTTGAACTGCTTAATGCCTCGAAAACATCGGACTTAGCTCGAATGGGCAAAACAAAGCGATATCGCGAGTAATCATCGATGAAAGTAACCCAGTAGCGATAGCCTGAGAACGTAGGATATGGCACATGATGAACATCCGAGTGGACAAGCTCAAGAGGGCGGGATGCGCGAGATGAAGAGCTTGGGAATGGATTCGCGCTCATCTTGCCAGCAAGACATGGTTCGCATATAGGATCAGGTAACGATGCTGAGTGCAACTCCATCCCAACCACCAAGTTGAGATGAACAAGCTTCTTAATGTCGGCGAAGTTGTGGTGGGCGAATCTGCGATGCCAGAGGGAAAAGGTGGTCGCAGGACAAGCATGCTCCGTCGCTGCCTCAGTCACACCATCCAAGAATGCAGCATTGTGGCTATTTATGTTGGCGACAAAGCGTGGTGGTCCAGATGCACGAGAGAACATCATGTGCGTTGCATTGATATGGACGACAATGGATGAGTGGCGAGTGAGATGAAGGACAGAGAGCAGATTATTTCGGAGATCAGGGACGTGTAGAACATTTGTAAATTCGACCGCATGACTCCTTTTCCCATCTATCATTTGATGGAACACAACAGACCCAACTCCAGCCGAATAGACGACAGTGTTGTTCGCGAGCTTGATTGGCACGCGTTTTGGGGTATAATTGCGCAGCCGGTGGCGATGAGGCGTCATATGAGAAGTGGCGCCTGAGTCTGCATTCCAGTCGTGGTCAGCATCGAGTTGGAGTGGAGGGAATGGATCGGAAGGGTCACTGGAACGAAGACTTGCATTTCTGGCCTTCTCAACGACCTCTGGAACACCTGAGGGAGTCCCACACATGGCCTGCGCCTGTTCAGCCTTCTTGTCCTTGTTCTTCTGCGACTTGTAGTACTTCTTGGCGCGCAGCAGCGAGTAGCACTTGCACTGGCAGTGGCCCATCTTCTTGCGCAGGGCGAGTTGGGGTTGCAGCCACAACTGGATGAAGAGGCAGAGAGTACAGAGTCGGATGAGGGGCTAGTAGTGCCATCAGGGCGAGGGCGACGATTGATTTCCTCTGTCTGAAAAGCGGCCTTGACCTTGTCCTTGTCGAGATTTGTGAGGAGCACAAGAGAGGAGACAAAGTGGTTGTAATTCTGGCCAAGGGAGCGAATTATGGTCATGCAGGTGAGCTCCTCGTCCAGCTTGGCGATGTCACAGGAAATACTTTGGAGATCCTCGATCCGGAGCATGGACTCCTCGACTCTAGCAGCAAGCGCTGGGAGGGGCTCATCAGGACGCTTCCGGATGTTGAAAAACTCATCATAGGCGACAAAGCGACTGCTAGCCTTCTGTTGGACAAAGACCTGCTTGCCAGGCCTTGGCTGGATCGTCCTGATCTGCTCTGATGTGAACTCGCTGGTCAGGAGTGATGTTGAGCATGAGTTCGCCGGCTGCCTTGTCCTGTTTGACATCCCAGGCACTCTGCTCAGTGCCTGCAGTCCCCGGGCGCGTCTCTTTCCCATCGACGAGCTGCCAGAGGCCCTTTGAGCGAAACAGGGCTTTCATCTCCTCGCTCCAGGTGACATAGTTGGTGCCGGAGAGTGGCTGGATGCGATGGGAGTGTTGTGGTGGCTCGGAGGACATGGTGGGGCAGGAAGGAAATTTTTCGCAAAGGGGCTTTTGGATGAGGGGCTCTTGTGAAGAGAGGCTTGATCTGGATTGAAGCGACTAGAGCGCAGGGCTCATAACCTGTTAAACAGCTGCAATAGCAGGCTGGAGTCCACTGTCAGAAACTAAGGAAGTGAAGACAGTGAACTTCGACTGATAATCTAAGCGGAAAATAGAAGTAAATAATGCGCCACAATTGCGCCACTGTAGAAGAGCTCCTGAACAAGAGGGGCTGATGACAAAGCACCGCATGAACAATCACATGCACAACACAATCACATGCAATGTGCACAATCACATGCATGCAGAATCACATGCAAGCGGAATCACATGCAACACAGGGGCATGCTTTGCAAAGGCACTGGATCCATCCCACAGTGTGATGCTCACACACTCGATGTTGTGGGGGTGTTTGCCCAATCATTGGGGACAGGCTGACTTTGTCTTGGTACCCTTGTGCAAGGGGCACTTGTTGGCCAGATGTGCGTCAGAGGGGGGGCCAAAAGGAGTCTCGCACTATCCCATTAGAGGTGCATTGGTGCTGCAATGGGGAGGAAGCAGATCATGAGTTGTGCTGACACTTGCACATCATGTCTCAGCAGTTCGAAAAGGCACAGTGGCCAGCCACACCAGCCTGTTGCTGTTGGGGATGCCTGTGTGGTCAAGACGCTTCTCTGTTGTGATGTGCTGCAAGACATTCTCGCTGATTAATGCAATATTGAGTGTGCTGTCTAACTTGAGCAAGAATTGGAAAAGGGCTTTGACATGTTTTCCTTCCCATCCTCCCTCCTGTATGTGGTGCAGGAATGATGTGTGTGCTTGGAGGATTTTGTTGCAAGTGAGCTCATGATCAGTCCTGACATTCTTTGAGGCCTTTACTGAAGCCACCAACTGGACCATGAGCATCTCATTTGTGGAGAGCAAACTGAACACATCATCTGGTTGTGAATGGGCTTGCTTGGACACTTTGAAGCAACTGTCCTTTGTGAAGTACCATAATTCTACATATTCACCTACTTTCAGCTTTTGGAGTGAGTGCATATTGTGATGGGGTTGCTGGGATGATGCTCAGAGGGGGCTGATTCTCATCAAAATCTGCTAAAATCAGCTTCTTCTTCTCTTGTGGCTAACCCACATCTAGGGCTACTGGAGCTGTGGGCTGAGGTTGTGCTGGTTTTGGGAGCAGATGTGGTGGCACCTCCTGCTCCTCTCTGCACAGAGCCTCCAGCAGTTTCTGCTCTCACTGGGGTCTATCCTGCTCCTGGTCTGGGATACCCTGCTCTGGGTGCACTTGTCTCCACATGTTCTCCAAATGTTGGATAGATTGCAACTCATTCCATCTGAAGGCTTCCATGAGGGCATTGCATAGATGCATGGCAGCTTCAGCTGCAAAGTCCAGCATGGCAACAATTTGGCTGTCCATGTTGCATGTGATTCTGCTCGCATGTGATTCTACATGCATGTGATTGTGTTGTGCATGTGATTGTGCATGCTGTGCTTTGTCATCAGCCCCTCTTGTTTAGGAGCTCTTCTACTGTGGCGGTATTGTGGCGCATTATTTACATCTGTTTTCTGCTTAGATTATCAGTCGGAGTTCACTGTCTTCACTTCCTTAGTTTCTGACAGTGGACTCCAGGTGTGTAGTAGTTGTTACTCCTCAATATATCAGTTTCTGACAGTGGACTCCAGCCTGCAATTGCAGCTGTTTAACAGTCCATGCTGGGTTCAAAAAACTGGGAGAGAAAGTGAGACAAATAGAAAATGGGGGAAGTGAAATGACCATTGAAAGGAGTGTGTGGAGTGCTTTGTGTGTGACAAAGCTCAAGTTGAGCTGAGGAGTTGAGCAGAGCCAGAGTGAAGGAGAAGAGCAAGAAGTGTGGGAGCCACTTTGCTTGCTTGCCTGAAGATCTTGCATTGTGAATAGACCTTGTGCCTTGCTTAGTCAAAACTTCCTTACTAAAAAAACCACAGTTTTTTCCATGTAGATTTTTTTGCTTCTTGGCAATTGTTTGACACATTTAGTAATAAAGCAAAGCTAACTTGGCTGTCCTCAATGTTGACATGACAGGATCAGGATCCTCACCATCCGGCAAGTGCAAATGCAAGTGATCTGTCAAATTTGCTACTCCACTGACCTCATGGAATGAACATGAGACAAAGATGCTGATTGAGTTGATTTCCACCTGTGAGGTTGAAGGTGACCAAAACTTCAACTTCAAAAATATTCTGGCAGTTGATCTCTGTATCAGAGGCATTGGCACACCTGGAGAAGGGAGGACTAAAGATGGCAGTGTCCTGCAAGGAAAAATGGAACCAGGTATGTACTCTTGATCATTTATCAGCCCAGATAAGTTATTTCTCATTAGCTTTGAAAGATATTTGACATAGTTCACAAAGTTGTGACCAGCACATCCAAGTTCACTTACTCCAACAAGCTCAGCACTAACATTGGTGATAAATCTGAAACTGTTTGGATTAGCTATGCTGATGTACATCCATCCAATCTTTCTAGTATTAATCTCAATTCTATCTATACAGCACAATCCACTTGCCACCACCCCATTCAAAAAGAAGGGAGGAGGCCTGAGAAGGAAAACTTTCCAGATTGTCATTCCTTCCTTCAGAGGAGGTATTAGCATGCTAGGTCATATATGAGTTCATGCTATTTGTTGTACACATAAAAGTGGGCACCTGGGTGGCCATACTACCAGAACCTCAGTCATCTGTTTCATCACACAACACTTGGGCACATAGCCTTTTTGCAATGTGTGACAATTGTAACACATTGACCAAAAAAACTCAGGCTACTGATGTATTGTCCTGTGGATCTAGTGATGATGGCAGCAGCACTGGTACATTAGGCAACATCAGTACCATTTTGATGACTCCACTGGTTGCCACCCCTCTCCTTCTGTTGATCACTTATCCCATTGGCCCCTCTTTGGCCCCTCCCCCACCTAGATCACCTCACCTCCCATCCCATACCAATTTGGTGCCCAATAATGCTGTTGCTGGCACTTCTCAAATCACACAAAGCAATATATCTGCTAGTAAATGTAAAGCTACTAATGATGGCACTGCAATCATATTAGACATGATTCAATCCAGATCTGCTTGCTCATCTCAGAAGCACTGTATTGGTTCAGTGACCAACTTCACTCTTTTAGTAACACCTTTTAGAGCAGTGTCACAGTGTTTAGTGAAGCCCTCTACAATCCTCACCACCTTCCTATCCCTGGGTTGTCCAAGCCCAGGCCATAAATCTTCCTATTACCAGCCAGGATGTTCCCAGTGATTCTTGAGCCACAGTCACAAGCAGCTGATGAGTTTTGAAGCTGATATACATATTGGATGATGAAGAGTGTGTGACAATGATTAAGTTATTTGAGAGGAGCACAGAGTACATCCATATGTACTTGGTCCTTTTTGAGGAGATGTTGTCATGACACTTGGGTTGCATAAGTCAAGCAGAAGGTCTTGAAGGCCACACAGGCCCCACAGTTGTCCTAGTCTTGTCATATACAATATGTCCATATAACAACAAATTTGAATACACACTTGTCTATCAATAGAAAGTTCAATCATGCTACTAGCTCTCAACTGGAATCCCCCTTCTTGTCAATACAACAGCTACATAATGTGTCCATAATAAATCTAGGAACTGATCTCATTATTTGGTGGCCATGACATTATGGTCACTGGGAGTTGGGACACTGCTAGCAAGTGTTCCATAGGTCCCCTCAGGACCATTGTGCCCCACTGGCAGTTGGGCATTAACACTGCAGTTAATGTCTACTAACTCTCCTATGTCAAGTGTCCAAATTATATTGTGAATACAGCAACACATGGACTGAATACAGGTTTGAATACCCATGAGGTATTTGGGGGAGACAACCAGAATTTGGAAGTAATACTTGATGACACTGATGATTTATTCAATATTATCTTGTGTTGAATGTGACACAAATTGAAGTATTCCTAGCAGTTCCCTGGGCTTGTCCTTTATTGTTGGTAGATTAAATTAATAGTGATTGAAGATACTTATTGAAGCTGAACATGTCCCTACTCTTGAAGATGATATTGCTCATTATGATAGGGTACAAGCAACTGGGAGCATAAGGGGAAGCCACAAGGTTGTTGATCTGCACATCATGGTAGATGAAGGCATCTGCAGATGACCCTCCTGTGACTATATATACATATAGGTGAACTTAAGGTTGAAGTTACAACATATGAGACAATTCTGCAATGTAAAGCCCTTTCTATTTTGGGCAATTTCACATTTGTCAGCAGATACATGAGTACCATTAATCATACCAATGACATCTTCAAAAAAAAAAGAAAGTGATCATTTGATGTAATAAATTGTGATGTTGGGTCATTTGCACATGGGAGCTGGATGTGTTTTGTGTAAATTGGAGGGAAGGAAAATGCAATGAGTATTGTTTTGAAATATCTATAAGTTTTATTAGTATTTCCACTCTTTACTTCAATTGAGGTACTTGGAGATCATTTGACTTGACCACTGGAAGTGCTTGCCAACATGCCTGCATGTCAGGCCAGTTACATACATGTACAAGAAGATGTTGAGCTGTTCTTCTAGCTTGGGTCCCTTTCTTGAATCTGCATATCCAGCTGTTCATAGTTCAGTGACAAAAGCCTTGAAGGTGTGCTTGTGGGCATTAAGCTTGGTACAAATCCACTTTGGATGCCTGCCTAAGTGCTTACTGACCCAGCTTGCACCTGTGAGGATTAACATATGGTATGGAATTGGTTTTTTCCTCTGGACAGCTAAGATAATGACTTGGAAGGCTGCCATGACCACTTTGATGACAAGCTCCAAAGCATGCTTCTGAAATAGGAGCACAAGCATCCATACTTGCTTATTATAGATAATCGACTTGTTGTTCTCATTGTCATTGACAATAAGAACTATATAAATGAGTAACACATAAAGAAATAACTTTAAAACTAACCTTCATCATGAGCATTATCCATTGATACATCCATACAAGGTGTCAAACTCTGCTTGAATAATTGCTGAGAAGTGAAAAATCTACATGAGAAAAACTGTGGTTTTTTTGGTAGGTTTTCATCACAGTTTTGTATTCATTCTGGGCCTCATTATTCACTTCCAACACAGCCTTTTAAATTTTTTTGAGTGAATTTGAATACCTTTAATAATTAAATCATGTTTCATTATAAAAACCATGAAAAGAATTCAAGTTTCTCAATAACATTAGTGGTGCTCCATTTTTGTTCTGGTTTGTATAGAGGAAAGCCAGATGGGCTAAAAGTGTTTAAAACCTCTGGTGGCATATAATTTTATCCTGGATTTGTTATTTGGTTTGCCCCCAAGTAGGATGTTTGACTCTCAAGAGGCAGTAGAGTTGAGGATGGTGAAACATCCACACATGTGTGGGCAAGTGTGGAGGGGCATCAGCAGATGTCCAAACACAAGGTCTGGCACTATGTGGGAGAAAGTGGAGGAGAGGTCACAAGGACCAGTGGATGGACTCAAGCAGGAATAGAAGATAGACTTGGAGGAGAGAGGAAAGCTGATTGAGGTAGTGTAAAGATGAGTAGTGCAAATATGGAACATAAACTGCTTGATCAAGGACCCTCACTGTACAGTGGGGAAACTCCAAGAGAACTTGACTAAGGAGTTCTTTAGAATGGCCAAAGCTGCTTAAATACAACTACCAAAATATGTATATGTGGTGTGTGTATCTATAATGTCTAGGGGTAGGGTATGACATCCATGATTGCTCATGTGATGTCCACCTGGTGTCTACCTGATGTCTGTCATACTTCATGGTACATGGTGTTGAACCCATTTTTCCTTTTAACATCACTAAGGTGACCTTTTTTCTTCCTGTGCCTGATGCTAACAATCTTTGCATGTCTGCCCTAATTGCTTGGCACCAACTCCACAAGCATCAGGAGGACATAGATTCTATCCATGATAAAGTCATCCACACCTGGTGTATGTCTTTGAAACACTTGGAGGTGCATTTCAAGAACTGGATCCATGATTATAATTTTTCCCCCAGCACACCCATGCTTGTGTGCAATACCCATGTCAAAAAGGAACTGAACTGGAAGATGAAGTTATGGTATCCTGGTCTGATGGTTATCCTTTGCCAGCCTCCTGGAGGATCATACTTGCTGGCAGGGAGTTGGACAAAGCCATTTTTAAGTTGTGGTAAGCAGCATTTCACTTGCTATCATACTATCCACACAAGAAGCTGGCAGTTTCAGTCAGAGACCTGACTGGACTGTCTAATGAAGAAATCAAGGAGTTTGAGTTGGAGGAGGATCACTTGCAGAACAATGAAGAAGATGAGGATTTGGTCTGCTTGGACTAGCCTCATTTTGCATATTCTTTTCTACCCGGGTCTGTGTCTGGTGACCTCAGTTCCATCCTGGGTTTAGTTTGGTGCATTCCACAAACAGACAATTGCTTCCATCTTACAAAACAGATAATCACTCTGAAAACAAAAAAGTGAGATGGTCCACCACATATCCAGATGTCTTTCCCAGCTTCCTCAACTCCATCTCTTGATCCTTCAGTTCCTCCCATATGGTCTCACAGCCCAACTCCTACAACTTGATCTAAGATTAGATCTGAAGCATCTTGCTCTGGAGCTCCTTGATTTGAAGACAAATGCTGGAATGTTTACCTTGCTGGGGATCATTCACACTGGTCCTTGTGTAGTACAGAGCCTTGTCAATGACTACACATACTTTTTTCTTCAGTGGCAGCTTCACAGCAGGCTGAACAATTTCAATTTCTTTGCTTTCTTTGTTGGACAAGGTTTCTACATATCAGCCTTTTGATATATTGGGAGCCAGCAGCCACTTGGGCTTGGATGACAATGCTTGTGTTGTTGATGTTAGCTTTAGGAGGTAGGTGAGGTGGATCATACTCACTGGGTTCCTCTACTGCTGGTTCAGCTGCCTTCTTTGAGCTTGTCACTTGAGTCTTCTTCTGCCCCTTCAACTTGTTGCAGACAATCTTGAGGCACATACATAGCTTGCATGTCCTGTCAACAATGCCCTGGCATGGATCCTCTCATTCCTTGCACTTTGTGCACAGAACCTTATGTTCGATGACATTTGGATCTTCTTTTGTAGATGTCTTGCCCTTGCCTTGTGGCTGGTATGGGACCACAGTCATCACTCCAAGTAGAGATTTGCATCAAGGTTGTGATGCATCTTCAGTGGCTTTCAGTTTATTTTGAACTGGATTGGCAGGCACCTCTGTATCTTCTTGAGTGTACTCTGTGGACAATGGATCTGGTTCATTCAATTTGATGGTGGTGGGCTTGCATGCCATCAACTCCCTTGTGGCCTTGTGTGCTCTCTCATCAACACTCTCCACCATTTAGCAGTCAATCCCACTTCCTTTATTTGTTTGCCTATGTCCATTTTCAAATGAGCCTTGATGCCAATGGTAGTGGCTCAGCAGAGGCAACCTATAGCTTTGGCCTGCTAAATCATCAGTACATGGAAGACAATGAGAAATTTTATTGCATACCAAAACATTATCTCATCACATCAACCACATCTCCTGTTTCTCTTCCCTGTTCTCTTTGTCATTAGGCATCATCTTGAGTTTTACCTCCAGCTTCTTGCTCATGTCTTGAAGTGTCTTCAT
The DNA here is from genome assembly GCA_038090495.1 of Heimioporus retisporus. Lineage (NCBI taxonomy): Eukaryota > Fungi > Basidiomycota > Agaricomycetes > Boletales > Boletaceae > Heimioporus > Heimioporus retisporus. The sequence continues at coordinate 9,395 of JBBPMV010000066.1, read as the reverse complement.
GGTTCAGCCTTTTTGGGATCCATGGTGGTGGGTTAGTTGAGAAGCAGTGGCATGTCAATGGTAGACATAATGAAGAAAAGAGCTGTTGATGAGTTCAAGTGGAGTGATGTTAGATGTAGTGAAGCACAGGCAAGATGTGTTGGACTTATGCAAAATGTCAGTTCATCCTCCATTTCTCACATGTCATGTGCCAGTCAGGTGGTGGATTGACTGGGGACAGTCAAAAACAAAGTACCCCTAGGATGTAGAGAGTTTATAATATCATCTCTTTTCACAGTGTTTTATAGGTTTCCACAGTACATCAGTCCATCCATATATCAAAATTAGTCCATTTGCAGTGAGTCTCTCCTTATTCATCTTCATCCATTCCATGGTCTGTTATCCAGACCAACCTTTTCTTATACCTCCATGTTGTGAATCATGATTGGACTTTGTCCTCTTGTCTCTTACTCTTTTTCCTTTCTCTTGTTCTTTCAATTGTCAACCATTTTGTTACCTTTTGCATTTGGTTTGTTGTTGGTAGAGCCAGGTTTTTCCTGGACTATAAAAATGTGCTTTGATATTCAATAAAGGGATCTTCTTTCATCTAAATGTCCATTTCTAAGTGTGAGCAAGCGCTGTCTCACATTTCTATTCAATTCATCAAGCATTTTCCTCTCTGCTTTATCTTTTTTGCTCTAGCTTCATCATTCCCTCTCTACTGTTGACCCATCCAGACTTAGCAACTCTACTCAAAATTGACCCAGACTCCCATTTACTTATGTCCTAGACACTTTATTGTGGTGCCAGTCTGTCCCTTTTCTACTAACCTCCTGTAGAACCTTTTGAATGATTTTGGCTTGTCCTCTACCATGAACTCACCACCCAACCAACACACACACCCACCAAAACCAACTCTACAGCGATCAGTATCTTAACTGTACCAATATCCACAGTAAAGATGGAGAAACTATCATAAGACAATTGTCCTAAGACTGTAGAAGTCAGTTTCAGCATTGCTGATGTGTATGGAGGCACCACTATCAAGATAGAATGTGGTGATGGCAGGGTCAATGGCTGTAGACTTGCTGTTGAGGAACTTTGTATGAGAGATCAGCAAAATCCACCACATGTGTGTGGGTATGCCAATTAACAGAGGCAACAGGTGCCATTATAGAAAAGAGGACATCATATTTGGCAAAATCAGCTGCAGTAATCTCATGAATGAATGCTGATATGACAGTGGCAAGTCCAGCAAACTTTGCAGGAGCAGCAGTCAATAAGGCAAGGGTGGGCATATGGATAGGTGTAGGGGGCACATTGGTGACATAGAAGGCCACTTCCATATTCATGTCCATGAGATAAGCACAGCCAGAAGAATCATAGTGCAGGTTGCCTCTGGTTGATGCCCTGACAGCAGGCTTTGCAGATCTTCATACATTATAAATGACAACTTGCACTATCTTTATTTCCAAAGATTTCAAAGTCAACAACACCTTGTTGACCCATATCCAAACCCTCCATGGACATGCAAACTATGTCATGTGGTCCATGAGTTTCAGTCAATATTGTAATCCCTTTCTGTTTGGGAATGCATTAATGGTGGTGTTACTTATGTTACCATGGTCAACACTGACCAAGCCAAATGGGATGCTATTGACAAGGGCATCATCAGTATCATGTCCCAGACCCTCTCAGATGTGCTCCACCATTGTACCTTTTTCACTCACAGTACTACTCATAACTATTTAGCTAAAGGGTTGTGGGAGGTTGAGATCAAGGTAGACCATCCAAAAGAGAACAAGGCAATCCATATGGACACCAACATATTGGGTTTCAACAGACAAAATCATCCCAAAAGTTAGGGACAAGACAAAGGGAAAGGAAAGGTGAAATCCATGGCTCCAACTTGACTACTTCTCCCACTTTGGATGGAATAAGACATAGCTCTAGCTATCAAAAACTCAGTTCCAATCACTGAAACACCAACACCTAGAATATCAAAAAAGAAGCAGAAGGGGAAAGGAAAGCAGATAAAGCTTGGTGAACTTGTTTCAGACAAAACCCATGATAACATGGGACAATTGTACTCAGTCTTGCTGTATTGGCCACCTCCTTTTAATTTTCTATTACACCCTATGTACTGTTGTGTAGGTACTAGGAGAGATCATGAGAAGAGAGCATCCTATAGGTCCTATAAGCATGTGATGCCCAGTTGCATTTCCCAAAATCCTGGAATTGCAACCCAAACTTCATTTTTTATACTGTATGATTTATGAGACAATACAAACAAGTTTTACAAAGACCTATTATACAACAAAGAAACCAATGAATATTTGTGTTTCTATATCAGGAATACTCCCTAGGGCAATGACAAAGCAGCTGCATTTCCCAAAGTAGCCAAAATGAAACCCAAAAACATCAAAGAACTGGCCACAATATTGAAAATTGACAAGTTATGGCCCTGTAGTTCAAAATTTTTTCCAATCATGAATTTTGTTGTATACATTGGATGATATGTAGATAGTGGATGTACAGACCACCTGGCACCCTTGCTGGACAATTTCATTCACCTGCATAACAGTAAACAAACTGCTAACATAGCTAATGATAACAAGGTTTCAATATATGATTCTGATACTATACTTCTACAACAACTTAAAACTACTGCAACTCATGATACCCCTCAAGTTACAGCCTATCCAATTGTGACACTACATGCATATGGTATACATCACAAGCAGCCTATAGATTGCTTTCTGTACCATCTTTATTATCCCACAATTATGTTTGTGAGAGCATACAGAACAGAACTCATATTTGGAACAAGAAGGACATCTGATGATACAGGCTACTGCTTTATTGCAATTAGTAATCTCCACTGGTTTCAGCTGGCTACAATTACTCTGGTGATATCAGAAATTTATATCTTCCTTGCAGATCACAATTCTTACTGAATATGACATCAACATTTTGAGCACATCTCTTGCAATGCTTTACAACATGCTCATACTTGATTATCAGGTGTACCAAATATTAAATCACCTGATAAAGTGACTTCCTGTAAAGATTGTTTACTGGGTAAATGCCTGATCACAGCGTTTTGGAATCCAAAAAGCATGGTACTTGAATTTTGATATTAATCCATACTGATCTCATGGGTCCTACACCTATGGAACTGCATTGTCAGGTAAGATTAATTCTTACTTTCATTGATGACTATAATATTTATGCTTTGCTGTCATTTTTGTGGACCAAATCTAATTGCTTAAAGCACTTTTCTACTAGAGTTTCTTGGGTAGAAAACCTTACTGGCATTACTCTTGCCTGTATGCATTTAAACTAAGGGAGTGAATTTATAAGTGCAGATTTTCACACCTCCTTCACTTCCAGAGGAATCACATATCAAATTTCTTTATCCAACATTCCACAACAGAATGGACATGCCAAGAGATTTAGTAGAACCATAATGGAAAAAGCTGAAAGTCTGTGACAACATGCTTATCTACTCAAAGCTTTTGGGCAGGATGCTGCAGAAACTGCTCTTCATATGTATAACCAACAACCAATGGGTTGTCATGATTAGAAGACTCCTTTTGAGATATTCAATGGAAGGAAATCCAATGCCTTTTACTTTTGAATATTTGGCTATTGAGCCTATGTGTTTATTGTTATGCTTGATTCAGGTAGAAACAAGTGTAGGCTCAAAGGACTAAAGACTAGAGTCAAGGGGTCAAGATGCTGGTGGAATACTTGCTGTAGGGTCAAGGGTACTGCCATCTAGGATGTATAGGCAATGGTGTCAAAAGTATCTTTGTCTACCAAAGAGGGAGCAGTGAGTTATGATAAGGAGGCAAAGGAGGAATAAGGTAAGATTGAGCAGGACTAAGATAGAGTACATGGAATGATGTAGTTGAGTTTATATATTGCAAAATGGAAGGTATAGAAGGTCATGGAACAACTATGACTAAGTGAAGAATATTTGAAAAGAAGGAGAAGACAAGATAAGAAAGATAATGGTGTGCAATGAACATCTTGCTTGTTCTAGAGCACTATAAAGAAGAAGTGTTGGGTTAGAGTATGCAAATAGAAAATAAGCCAAGATGACAAAACAAAATTATAGTGAGAAATAAGAATGGAAAAAAAGGTAATGAACTAGAGGTCCATGCAGTGGTCTGCACCAGGAGATCCTGTGATGTTGGCATTGGCAGAGGCATCATAATCTGGGTAGCCAAATTCTGTGTCTACATAAAACAGATCTGTTAGCTGGATATCTGGATTGACAATGAAGTTCTGTATTGGAGTGAGAGTAGTGTTGGTCATGATGACAACCAGATGGAGGAGCAGGTTAGGACAGACTGGAGGGGATGAAAGACATTGAGCAAGAGGGTGAGTAGAGGTGGAGGAGGTTTGAGAGCCACAAGAACTACAGGAGGAGCAAGATGATGAAGATGACAAAACAGGAACAAAAGGAGCAGGGGTATGTTGGTAAAGGCAAGGACATTGATAGGCAGAATGCCCATGAGCATACCAAAGGCAATTGGAATAGATACAATTGGAATGGATATGTGAAAGTCAATGGCAATGGAAACATGCCCAGTTGTAGAAGGGATGAGTATTGGGCAGAGAACAATTCCATTTGCCTTCCCAAGCAACTTCTGTTTGCTTGAGGAAGGCTGGCTCCTCAGATGTCAATGGCTTGCTAGAACCCTCCAGGGATGGTTGGTCAGCAGTGGATCTCAAGTTTAGAAACTCCACATAGTGCTGAATATCCAACATCAGATTATTCATGTGTAGTTAATGCATAAGGAGATAACAAGGTCCTGTAGGGTATGATAGGCTGTGAGGATACACAAGGCATGGTGTCTACTTTGGTGTGAAGGCAATGGAGTTTGTCATACATGAGGAAAAGAGAATCAAGGATGAAATTAGGTTCTAAATGTTATGAAAAGAAATGTGAAGGTTGGGATGATCAAGGAAAGAAAGTATACACCCTTGTTGAATGGAAGAGAAAGGGTTGTAGTGAAGGTGAGAAGTGGAAGGGGGAGGGTTTACTACAGGTTTGGTGGTAATGGGAGAAGAGGGCCATTGGCCAGTTTAAGGGTGGTCTAAAGTTTCAAGGTGAGGGAGTTCAGGAGGTGGATTCCAGCCTATGTCAGTTTCAACTGAGGAAGAGCAGTGAGAGGGGTGTTGGACATGGTGACAAGTTGACAATGATGGAGAAGAAGATGGGGGGAAGATAAAAGAGTGAAGGGCTTTATAGTCTAAGAGGATTTCCTTGGCATGTCTAAACTCAAATTCTGGAAGCCAAAAATCTTTGGCCAAGTATCCTTTTCATTGAACTAAGAAGTATTGGTTGTTTGGATTTCCCTTGTGTCAGATGATATTTTTCATCTTGTACTTTTCTTCTCTATTTATGAGGTCAGGTGGGGGAGAGGGGAAGTTCAGGCTGTCTATATTGTTTTCATGATAGGGTGATAGAAGGGAAGCATGGAAAGTATTGAGAATTTTTTAGGTACAAGAAAGGCAGAGTTTGTAAATGAGCAGAGATAGCACTTGGACAATGGTAAAGGGTCCTTCTTGCTTGGAGGTGAATTTGGAATGGGGAATAAGATGTTTCAAGTTGCAGGCTTCTAGCCAAATCTTATTGCCTTTACAAAAGGAGATAAATTTGCTGTGAGAGTGAGCCTTCATGACTTGTCTGGTGTGTTCATGAGCAGCCAGGGCTTCATCTTGAGCAGCAGAGAAGGCTTTCAGTCATTCTTCAACTGTAGGTATGTTGGATTAGCAATGACAGTGGGGAGGGGATGAGGTTTGAAATTGTAGGTGAGAAAAAAAGGAGATTTGCCTGTGATGGAGTGAGGACAGTGGTTGTGTGTGAATTCAGTGTGAAAGATCATTTGGAACCATGGGAAAGGGGAGTTGCCACCAAAGATATAGAGATTCAACTTCCTGATTAATATGTTTTGTTTCTTCATCAGATTGAGATGATAAGCTGTGGAGGGGGAAAGGTCATATTTGAGGAGTCATCCAAGTTCTTTGGTGAAAGTGGAGGTAAATTGTGGGCCATGATCCAAAATAATTTTGTTATAAAGACCAAACTGGATATAAGTCTTGTGGAAAAAAAGGAAGGCAATTCCTTCTGTAGAGATAGATTTCTTTGTAGGGCAGAGAATCACCCCCTCAATAATCCCATGGTCAACTATGACCAAAGACTATTAAAACCATTGGAAAAGAGAAGGTTAATGATCAAATTGTAGAAGATTTGTTGGAAGGGATGAGAGCAGGATGAGGCAATTGAAGACAATGGATGAATAGTAGGATATATGTTGGCCTTGACTGATTGGCAGGAGGTGTATTCTTTAACATACTTGCAGATAAATTGAGGAAGGCCAGGGCACCAAAATTCAAAAGCAACAAGCTGACAAGTTTTCAAATATGCTAGGTAACCAGCTGTGAAGTGATCATGGTGTTGTTTCATGACAGATTTCTGAAGGCTGGGGGGATATAGGCATGGTTGTGGTAGGTAAGGACACCAGCATTATATTGCCAGTCAGAAGGGTGAGGACAGAAGTAAGCTAGGACATTGCTGGTGAGGTGTGGAGTGTATCAAGCACAAGATGTCTGAGGCAGAGGAGGAAGCCAGCTTCAATTGGATGACAACATTGATAATATTGATGAAGAGAGAGTCTGGGAGCAGGGTAACATTGTCATTGTCATCATCAGTGGCAGAGAGGAGATCTGGATGACAAGAAAGGGTATCTGGTGTGACAAGAGAGGAACCTGGGACATGGGTGAGGTGAAGGTCCAAGTTAGAAATGTCAAGTAAATCAAGGTTGTTGACAATTGAGTTTTTGGAGCTGGTTGAAGTACATCAGGTTTTTGTGGTTGGTGAAAACCAAAACCTAACAGGGGGATCCATGAAGGTAATATCACCAGGCCTTGAGATCATGAATGATGGTGAAAAGTTCTCTGTCATAGATATCATAGTTTCCTTCAGTGAAGGAAAAGGATTGGAATAGGTAAGAGCAAGGGTACCAATCTCCATTGGTATCAGTTTGGAGAAGAATTCCTGCAAAAGTGTTTTGGAGGCATCAGTGGTGATGGTAAGGAGGCAAGCTGGGTCAGGGAGGTGGAGGAATGGTTGGGAGAGGCAGAGCTTTTTGAGCTCATTGAAGGAATCTTGACAAAAAGAGACCAGTTCCAAGGTTGGTTCTTGGTAAGATCAAGAAGCAGATGGACAACATTGGATTAATTGAAAATGAAATGCCTATAGAAATTGGTGAAGCCAAGGAAGGAGTGAACATCCTTGACCTTTGAAAATGTAGGCCATTATGCCATTGAGTTTGACTGGGTCCATGGCAAGCTTGTTGGGATGAACAATCATTCCCAGGTATTCAACTACTAAGACAGTGAATTTGCACTTCTCAAGCTTTAGGTCAAGGTCAAGTTCTTGCATGTGCTGTAGGACACATTTAATATGTTCCTCATGAGTTTTGGCACTGGGGAAGAAGATGAGGAGATCATCCATGTAGATGACAAGCCACCCTCCAGCTATCATGTCTCTAAAAGAGTTATTTATGAAATGTTGGAAAGTGGCAGGGGAGTTGCAAAGTATAAAGAACATGACAGTAGGTTCAAAGAGGGCTTTATGGGTGATGAAGGCTACCTTCCATTGGTGTCCATCCTTGATGTGAATGTTGTTGTAACCCCATCAATGTTGTAGAGAACTATGGTTTCCTAGGTTTGTATCTGGTCATTTCTATGTTGTTCGTCATTGTTGAGTATGTTCCACATTCTTCTGCCATTGTTTTGTATTCTTGCACATGCATCCAACTTGTTTTTATTGATTTGAACTTCATCTCTATTCATCCTTGAGTATTCCTATATGTCCCTTATGCCTATTTAACCCTTCCCATTCCTTTATGCACACTACTTTGATTTCTAATCTTGGATATCCCAGGACTAAAGGGGTTGTTGTTAGTATTTTAAACAATCTATTGAACTTGAACTTGATCACATCACATCACTTGCTCAGAGATCATCTCCACCTATGTCTATTGTCTTGTACTTCATATTCTGTGCTTTGTAATGCCTTGCCATTGCTTGTCAGCATCTCTACCTCTTTGCATCTTTCAATTTATTCACTTTCAAGTGGAATGTTCTGAATGTACCCAGAACACCTTCTTGCTGGGAACATCTCTCCTCTCTCTTTCCTTCATGTCTTCTCTCTTCAAAACCTCTTTAGGGACAAACCTATCATACTCCTATCATGCTGCCAACATTCCTAGATAACAAATTATGTTTATAATGTCAAACATGGTGAAAACCTTAGCTCCTTTGGGCTTATTGATGAGATCAGAAATGAGAGAAAGGGGATAGGCATCTCAGATGATATGTTTATTAATGTATCTGTAGTCCTGGCAGGGATGAAGACTGCTGTCTTTCTTTTTGACAAAGAAGAATGGTGTCACACCCCATGCCTTTGCTCTCTCTCCTGATGACATCCACTCCTATCTGCCACCCTCCTTTACCTTCAAGTGACATGTCCACCTTCCTCCACTTCATCTGATGTCCCAATCTCTTGTTTCACCTTCTCACTCATACTCTTTCCTTCTCTGTCTGTACCTTATGATCAGTTGTCATTACTGGCAACTGTCCAATCCCTGTATCCTGTCTTTATCCCTTTTATTGTACTCTACCCTCCCTATAATACTCTACCTTCCCTGATGTTACTAGCATGATGTGTCACAAGTATGTAGTCCTACTGACTCCACCATGTCTGCATTCCATCTACCCTTAACATAGCCTCTGCTCTCATGTATTTAGTCTAGCATTTCGCTGAGGACTTTCCTCAGTTCATAAATCAACTAAGTTTCCCCCTTGTCTTCTCTCTCATGTCCCTTCTCTCTCTCCTCTCCCTCTGCTCTCTCTCCACTTTGGTAGCTTGTCACTATCATCAATCCCTGTCTGACTTCACTCTCCAAAATATGAGGACAGGGTTAGTACAAAGGTGCAGGCCATTACCTGAAGCTGTTGTCCTCACTCCTCCATTCATCTGCTCCACCTCCAACCTCCAACCCCTCATGCATACATCCAACCTCCAGAGACCTGGAGGAACTGGACTTGATAGTACAGTGACTCCCAAAACTGTTACAATGTTTGGCCATTTCACAGTGTGTGGAATGTACTGCAACCACCTGTGGAAATGGTGCTTAGTGTTGGTGGGATAAATAGTAGTACACACTCCTGGCTACCAACTGGTCCCTAAGTCATGTGATTCCGTCCTGAAATGGAAGAGATATGCCCATTTAAAAACAAGCACTACATTGTAACAGTTTTGTCACTTTTGTGATAAACCATAGGATCTCTATGAAATGAAGTGATAGTTGATGTTGTTTGGTGCTACAAACAAA
>JBBPMV010000065.1:0-38834 GCA_038090495.1 Heimioporus retisporus | reverse complement strand
TGAGCGCGAGCTGGTAAAACAGCTCCTCGCTATAAGCGTGTCAAGTTGGATGACAGAGGGTCACAGCAAGATCAACGTACGCCAAAGCGGCGTGGTTAACGAGATACAACTTCGTAGAATGTTGAATCAGCGACAAACACCGATAGTCATCCACGATCCCAACAAGTGTATGCTTCTTTATAATTTCGGTTAGGTCTGTCAGGTGGGTTGAGGGTCTATCCTTTTGTTAACAAACCGACGCAACAAACCGTTGTGGACGTTTTTTTGGACCGACTTTCTGAGCTCTAGGATGGATGTAAGGTCGCAATCAGATTCCGCAATGTCGCGTAGGCTGAGTGACACTTTGGATACATCATTTCCTTCCGAGCGCGACGGGTTCAATACTGGAATCATCGATTCAAGCGTGCGGTCTTGAAGCGATGTGCGGACTTTTTGATATGAATATATCTTCGCAGCTACAGGACCATCAGTAACAAGGGCAGGTGTACCGAATAGTACATACGACGGGACGATGATGCTGGCAGCTCTTCTTCTCCACTCTCTTCGTCTACTTCTTGGTTGCCTTTCGCGTTGGACCCATTTGAGGAATCGGTGAGTAATGTCTAGAGCTATCAACGACACGAAAAAAGTGATACACACGAGCATACCTGGTATTCAAAAGTCCTGGAATGACTTTGACTGATCACCTGCTGAATGGCATCTGATATCCGCTCCGTTATGACTTCCTCGTTCAAAAAAATGACTTCTCGCTTCGTAGGATGCACGTTTACGTCCACAGCACGGGGGTCTATCTCAATGCTGATGTTTTTAGTACACAATTTTGTCATGCCGATCGTACACACCTCAAATATACAAATGGGTATGCCCCTTTGGGAAGTACTCCACTGTATACAGCTTCAATTACCCGTTTGATACTGGTTGATTCGACAAGGCGGTCTGGGACATCATGAATGGTTGCGTTTCCCAACACTCGTCTAACACTGACGATTGATGAAAAGTAGGAACACAGTCTTCTTGCCCTGGTAATTTGGAGTCGTGCAATGAGCTTCGGCCGACCACCTTTCAGCGTCGTCAACATTGTCTGACTCTTTAGACTGCGACGCTCTACCACTGGACGAGACTTCGACGCGCAAGAGCTCCTTTCCAATGGAGTGTCCATATAACAAACGGATCGCCTGCTCAATGGATGCAGACGACGTGGAGAGTTCAGGAGTCGCAGTTCCCACCTGATGGAAGCGTTAGCCTGCAAGTAGGCATGCCCATCTTGACATGCCTTTTTGCACAGGAATGCAACCTTTGGGTTATGAACTGCATACTTTGTCACGACATCGAGGATCCTTGCATATTCTTCGGAGGGATTTCGCAGGGCTGACAAGCGGGTGGGTGTGTTGTAAAACATGTTCTCGATCTGATTCGTATGAGAAATAATGGGCAACAACCATCAAGGAATGAAAATACAGTGATAGTAGTACCATCGTTTCCTGCGCAAGGTTTGGGATCTGGTGTCTGACCTGCTTTCGGAGGGACCATCACGCCTTCAGCGTAGCATGCCCTACGCGAGAATATTAACTCGGTGTCCAACGACGTTGCAAAAGCACTCACTTCCAAGCACAGGAATCTGTCTTGGTTTTCGTTACGACAGACATGTGGGCTACATGGGATATAGACGCCAGAGCTTCACCCCGAAAGCCATAGGTAGTCAGTCGAGACAAGTCAGAGAAAGATTTGATTTTGGAGGTCGTGAACCGCTCAGCTAGAATGGGGAGATCAGATTTCTTTCGAAGAGGTGAGTTGTGCATGCGAAAGGTAGCGAAGAGGACGCGTACGCGAATACCACAACCATTGTCTTGAATCTGAAGTAATTTCATGCCACCGTCTTTGACGGTAATGCGGATAGATGTGGTACCGGCATCCAAACAATTTTCAAGTAGTTCTTTTAACGCAGAAGCGGGTCGATGTATGATCTGACTAACGCGTGAGGTGGGCCAATGGAGTAGACTTGATAGGCGCACTTCACCTGCAGCTATGCGATTTATGAGCGACTCGTGTAGTCTTTGTATTGGAGCAGGACCTGGGGGTTCTGAATCATCGCGGTGGGCCATCAAGAGAACTCATGTCCATGTCGCGTCGACTAGCCAGATTTAGAACGAATTTAATTGGCCGTCACGTGCAAACATCCAACACGTGCCAGCTGGATGACTTCACCTTGACGCTCATCTATCTCAATGGCAACGGCAGACAAGTACAGAGGTGCAGTCGTGGAGGTGCGCACAATGCTATAGCGATGGTGCTATGCATTGCTTACACTAAAGCATCAGGATCTCCAGCTCCCTCCAGCGTTCTCATTCACAGCGGACGCGTCCATCTTACCGGCGATCGAGCTAGCGTACGAGCGCGATTTCTCTCACATACCGTGGGGGCCCTTCATGCCCTACGTTGGTGATCGATTGAACTTATTGCAGGGTACTTGATAAACACAAGCGACCCCTTGGGTATGTCGATGCCACTGAGCTGAGGATCAAGTGGGAGGCAGGAGACGCAAAACAAGTACGTTCTTTTGCTTACCCGATCGCTTCTACATCCAATCTTGCATACGGGCTTCCTTAACCTCTGTGGGCGTCTTTCCCAGACCGATTCCGTGAAGAAATATATGATCAAGTTCATACGCAACGAGTCTCATCCATATACCGTCATCACACCTGACACACCTCTGGCCGGTCTGGCCGAGTTCCTTCGCAATAATATTTTTGCATTGGGTGAGATACATTAAATATCTTTTTAGCCGCACGCCTGATCGACAGAAATCTAGTGACAGATTCCAACAGAAAGTTTGTGCTCGCTGTTGCGACATCACAGGACTTGGAGGTGCGCATTTGGGCACGTAACTGGTGGGAATGCCACCTCACCGTTTTCTCACAGAACTTCGTTTCTCGTCGGGGTCTATGATCATATATTTACAATCTTGTTAGATCCTTGTATCCTGATCCAATTTCACATAGGCTCACCATGTGACCTTGTATTATTTGTACATCTGATGTCAAAGTTAGTAACCTTTTGAATAGAATAGGGTGTCACATAAACATACATTGCTACCACTACTGCCTGTGCATATATATGCTATTGTGGCTCTGATCTAAATACATGTTAGAGCTGAGGTTCTTATAGACCAACATCAGCAAATCCCATGATCACTTTGCTGAGCTTTGGAGCCACTTTGGAGCCACTTTGTACATACGTGCATAAAGTAAATTACAGCTTTTAAAGCAGATCTGCCATCTTTTAAAATGGCTTTACAGGCACTTTAGTGCTTTTGGGCTTGCATACTTAGTTGCTTCCATGCTTTCAAACCACTAATTTGCTTATGCTTTGGCTTACCAGCTTTTGCCATATAACTGAATAGGAACCAAAATATGTGCATGTATTTTCAAAATTAGTAAAAAAAAAAACAGAGAGATGGGTATAAAGAGTGGGTTATAGCTAGGAAGTGAAGGTGGCAATCAGATTAAAAAAAAGAATCAGGAATTGTTACGGTTATATGTACTTCTCTTTCGCCTACTTGTGTTCTTCTTCCTCTTCTCTGCTTCACTTATCTTCTCTTATCTTTCTGATGCTGCACATCCTTTATCATCTTTACTCATTTTCACTTACTAACACTGACGTATCCTTTGTTCTTATTATTCCATGACATTCTACGCTTACGTGTTGCTGAGTATATAGTCTATTCGTTTTACAATGATGTACTCTATTCTCGATCTGCGCAATCTAGCATACTCTTGAGTCACTCTCAGTCCCTCAGTCCCTCAGTCCTCCTTTTGGAGTAGTCCTTTGGTCCTTCGTCTCTTCGAGCTGAGTTGTACCTCTTTGTGAGTGTCCTGCTCGTGGAGTCTCCTTCGACATAGTCTCGGTCCACTCGAGGTACGCCCTGCGTAACAGGAATGAGGTGGTCAGGCTGATAAAGGTCCATGGGTATAGGAAGTAATGGGGCAGACAAACTTGATGGGTATATGTGATGAAACATTAGTTATTTACTAATGAAACAGTCAGGTAACCAATATTAATGATATTAATCATTAATTATTAGTCATGGTTACTATGGACATAATAATGGTTAGTCAATTGTGTCCACATCTGATGGTAACCATCAAATGACAAGTCTGGACCATATGCTGCACTCTTAGTCAGCAGTCCAGACCTGATGCTGTGCATGACATCATATGGAACATTCATCTAAAATCATAATCAACAAAGTAGAGTTCAAACTCCACTTTAATTAGATCTATAAATACAGACATTCCTGTACCTAGATCGACAGCACAATAAGCATACCTGCTTTGGATAGCACCTCTTCAGAGATAACAGCTCATCTCTGAAACATCCCTCTTAGCTCAACTTGCTCAATCCAGTACTACACCCTAGTACTGTTACTCTCTATCAAGTCTCTCTGCTAGAGTGAGTCTCACATTCAACAATCCCTATCATTGATCTGTGCACCACAAAGAAAGCTATCTATGAATAGCCTTGTACACAACATAGCCTTTCTTTAATATGAAGCAGCAAGTCATGGTAGAAAAATCCAGTTGATAGTGCACTCTACTGCAGTGGAGTAGAAATGTTCCTATGTAAACTTGTCAGCATGTCTTGAAAAACAAAATCTATATCCACAAATTTGAGCATATTCATTGTTGGAGACTTCATCATCAAAGTCCTCAATACCCACTTCATGTTCCATCTCATGTGCAACTCATTGGGGATCTGATTAAGCTGTGCCTTTGAATGATGCTCTGCTGCCCGAGTAATGCCATGTGTTGCATCTCCCCACCTTTGGTTGGAAAAGGAGTTTTTGGCCATTGTAGCCTTACTGCTCTGCTTATTCATAGTCGTGGGAGGGTGTAGTGTTGTTTGATCTTTGATAAGGCAATCCAGTCCACTAGTAGCAATGAGTTGTAATACTTGCTTGATCTGTTTGACAAAGCATTAATCAATGCCCACATGGAAAGACATAAAAATTACTGTGGCACTGCAAAGACCCAGTACTCCTTTGATACCACTGTATGCTAGGTCATGTGTATTAAGATCGTTTACATGGACATGACTTTTGATGGAGGGCAGTGTTACAATTGGCCCCTATTCTTTTCTTCTTACTCATTGTTGCTTACCATCATCAGCCTTACCCGATGCCTTTACTTCAATAGAGTGCTCTAGAACATACAACATGTTTGTCGCACATCCTTATCTTGTTGTCTTTACTTCTTTCTTCCTTTCGAATATTCTTTGCTTAGTCATAGTTGTTCCATGACCTTCTATGACCTTCCATTGCGCAGTATATAAGTTCTAGTACTTCATCCCTTGTACCCTAGCTTAGTTCTGCTCAATCTTACCTTGTCCCTCTTCATCTCCTCATCGTAACTTGCTGCTACCTCTTTGGTAGGCAGATTTACCTTCGAACCACCTGCTATACGTCCTAGCAGGCAGAACCCTTGACCCTAGTGGCAAGTACCTTGTCAATACCTCAAACCCTTGATCCTACGTTCTAGTTCTTTGAGCCTACGCTTGTTCCTACCTGGACCAAGCGTAACAAAAGAACTAAGCTCTACGTTTTAGGACTATCATTGCTATAGATCCTTCACCATTCCTCCCAGGCCCACCTCAGCTTTAGAACAAGCCTTATTGCATTCACATAGGCTCACCACCACAGAACTCCCCTCAGATACTTCGTCCTCATCGTCCTCCCCCTCCGAAACATCCCAAGACCCAGACACCACCCTTCCCACCATTGCTGAGCAACAGGAAGACGTCAACCTTGCTCACCAACTTTCCTCGGTGCTTCACATTCCCAGAGTTCCCATGCCACCCTCTCCCACCCCAACTGCCTCTCACCCCCCTCTATTTTCCTTCCAAGTGCCTCACCCTGCCCCAGCCCCTCCCCCTCTTGTCCATACCTTTGCCCCTACCCTACCCCTCCCACCTTTCGCCCCACCTACGATGTCTACCCTCTCAAAACCAGTCAAACTTCGCATCGGCTCTCCTGACGCCTTTGATGGCGATTATACCAAGGCTACCATCTGGTTGGACTCTGTCCAGACCTACCTCCTCGTCAACAAAGAGGTCTACAACACTGAGGCAAAGAAAATTGCCTTTGCCCTCTCTTATATGAAGTCTGGAGCAGCCCTCACTTGGGCTTCCTCTTTTCGCAAGACTGCCCTCACTCCAAAAGCTGATGGAACTCCTGTTGGCTTTGGCAAGTTCTCTGACTTCCTCTCCTCCTTCAAAACCACCTTCGAACACCACGACACCAGAGCTCTAGCTATCACTTGGCTCTCCACCCAACGGATGTCTGGCAATGCCGGAATCCCAGAACTCACTTTGTTCATCTCGGAATTCTGCAACAAGGTCCAGATCAGCAAGATCGTGGACGAGAACGTCCTCATTGGATATTTCTCAACAGCCCTGCCCATCCGCCTCATGCAACACATCATGTCCATGGACACCATCCCCACCAAGATCGACAAATGGTACTCCAAGGCCATTCACTTCCTCACTCAATGGGGAAAGGCTGAAGATATCGCCAAGAGGAACAAGTCCGGTTCCTCTACCTACCACTTGTTCACCACCTCCTCCCGCCCCTTGAAAGACCCTGATGCTATGGATGTCGATGCCATCAAACTTGGAAAACTCACCCCTGAAGAATGTTGCCGATGTATCGCAGAAGGACGTTGCTTCCAATGCCAAAAGCCTGGCCATCTCTCCAACGAATGCCCCAGCTCCAACAACCCTAGGCCGAAGAAGACTTTGGAGAAAAAGGTTAGGAAGGTTGAAGAAGTTCCCCAGCAGAGAGAAGTTGAGGATGATGACGATGAAGAAACTGTGGCTTGGATCTCCTTTGCCATTCCAGGTGAGGATTTTTAGATGGAGGGCATACCCCAATGCAACGATCCTCCTTTTCTTGTGCGTCTGTACTTGTATCGTCAATAACCAAACAGTCTATGCAAATCCCTGTTCACATCGTTGAACCCTCGCACCTAAAAGCCGTTGGTACCCATGCCCTGATTGATTCAGGTGCACAAATCTCATGCATCGACTGGGACTTTGTCTGAAAACACAAACTCCCAAAAACAAAACTCGCTGCCCCCATCACTGTTAACAATGTCGACCAATCAGCCAACAAGAATGGTCAAATCCGTTTCACCACCACCCTCTTTGTTCGCATCGGATCCATGGCCCACCAGGTCACCTTCTATATTCTCAACTGTGGAAAGGAGAACGTCATCCTTGGACTCCCTTGGCTTAAGGAAGTCAACCCCACCATCAACTGGACCTCTCGCGAGCTGTCCATCCCTCTGGAATCTGATCAGTCTGATCGACTCTATCAGAAACACACCCACTCCCCTCCTCCAACTCCAACTACTCCCTCTCCTCAACCCCCTCGTCATGTCAATGTTGACACTGTCTGGGACAGATGACTTTTCGACTACATGCAGAAGGAGACCCAACAACAACATCTCCTTTGAAATCACGACATCCGAGTCATCCAACGGATCATCCGCTGTGGCTCTCGCTTTGTTCCAAATGCCACCATCGCCAAACTTACCACGGCCACCGAACTTGCCATGGCTGCTGAGAAGGCAAAACCCAAGCCTGTTCTTCCACAAGAATATGCAAACTTTGCCTCTGTCTTCTCGAAAGAAGCAACCGACCATGTACCCCCCAGCCGACCCTACGACCATGAGATTAATCTCGATGAATCTTTCACCCTGAAGATTGGCAAACTCTACCCCCTCTCTCCTGACGAAAAGGCAGCCACCGAAGCCTTCCTGGACGAAAACCTCGCAGCTGGAAAGATCCACCCATCAAACTCTCCCCAAGCTGCTCCCTTCTTCTTCGTCAAAAAAAAGGATGGAGGCCTTTGCCCCTGCCAAGACTATCGATATGTCAACAAACACACAGTTCGGGATGCCTACCCTCTTCCTCTCATTTCCGATCTTGTTGACAAACTCAAAGGAGCTAAGGTCTTCACCAAGTTTGACGTTCGCTGGGGCTACAACAACGTCTGCATCAAAGATGGACACCAATGGAAAGCGGCCTTCATCACCCATAAAGGTCTCTTCGAACCCACTGTCATGTTCTTTGGACTCTGTAACTCCCCAGCAATGTTCCAACGATTCATGAACGACTCCTTTAGAGACATGATCACCGAAGGATGGCTTGTCATTTATATGGATGACCTCCTTATCTTCTCCCCCAATGCCAAAACCCACGAAGAACGTACCAAACATGTCCTACAGCGTATGCAGGAACTCAATCTTCATCTCAAGCTCAAAAAGTGCAAGTTCGCAGCCTCAGAAGTTGAATACCTGGGCATGATCGTCTGCCCAGATGAACTCGCCATGGACCCGGTCAAACTCGACGGTATTCAAGAATGGCCAACACCCTCTAAAGTCAAGGATGTTCGCTCTTTTCTTGGCTTCACCAACTTCTACCGACGTTTCATTCCCAACTACTCCAACGTCGCCCGCCCCCTCCTTGATCTCACCAAGAAGAACCAACCCTGGAACTGGTCCCCTTCTTGTCAGGACTCCTTTGACGAGCTGAAAAAACTCTTCCTCTCTCAACTGATCCTTCGCCTCCCCAACCCCGCTCGACCCTTTGCCATTGCCACCGATGCCTCCAAGTATGCCTCTGGAGGTGTCCTTCTCCAAACCGATGCCAATGGCGACTGGCACCCTTGTTCCTACTTGTTGCAGTCCTTCTCCCCCACAGAACAGAACTACGATATCTATGATTGAGAACTCCTTGCTGTCATCCACGGTCTTAAGGCTTGGCGACATTACCTCCAAGGATCTCCTTTTCAGGTTCAGGTCTTCACCGATCATAAGAACCTGACCTACTTTTGCCAACCCCAGAAACTCAACCGTCGACAGGCTCGATGGTTACTTGACATCTCGGACTTCGACCTTCGCCTCACCCATGTCCCTGGAACCTCCCTTGCTGCCCCTGACACCCTCTCTTGTCGCCCTGACCTCCTCCCTGCCACTGATGACGACAATGACAATGTCACTCTCTTACCAGAATCCCTCTTTGTCAACTTCATTGATATCGCCCTCCAAGAGAAGCTGGCCTCCTCCTCTGCCTCTGACCTTCTTGTGCTTGACACACTCTGTGCTACCACTGGTGACATCCCAGCTTGCTTCTGCTCATGACTCTCCGACTGGCAATACGATGCTGGTGTCCTCACCTACCAAGGCCGTGCCTATGTCCCCCCTGACCTCTGCAAATCGGTCGTTGAACGCCACCATGACCACTTCACCGCCGGCCACCCAGGTTACCTGAAAACTCATCAGCTTGTTGCTTCTGAATTCTGGTGGCCTGGGCTTGCCCAATTTGTTCGCAAGTACGTCGAAGGCTGTGCCTCGTGCCAGTCAGCTAAGTCGAACACTCACCCCACCGCCCTGCCTCTTTGCCCCATCTCCTCCTGCTCTTGTCCCTTCCAGCAGGTCTCCTGCAACTTGATCATGGACCTCCTGCTCTCTGATGGCTTTGACAGTCTTTTGGTCGTGGTAGGCCATGGGCTTATTAAGGGGGTGATTCTCTGCCCTATGAAGAAATCCGTCTCTGCTGAAGGGATTGCCTCCCTCTTTTTCCACAAGGTCTATACTCGGTTTGGCCTCTACAACAAAATCATCTCGGATCGTGGCCCTCAATTCGCCTCTGCCTTTTCCAAAGAACTTGGACGACTCCTTGGATATGACCTCTCCCTCTCCACCGCCTATCACCCTCAATCCGATGGAGAAACAGAACAAGTCAATCAAGAGGTCGAGACCTATCTCTGCATCTTCTGCGGCAACTCCCCTTCCACTTGGTCCCAGATGGTCTCTCACACCAAATTCGCCCACAACCACCGCCCTCATTCCGTCACAGGCAAATCTCCCTTCTTCCTCACCTACAGCTTTGAACCCCGCCCTCTCCCCACTGTCATTGTAGAATCCAACCTCCCAGCAGTCAAAGAACGACTGAAAACCCTCTCTGCCGCTTGAGATGAAGCCCTGGCAGCCCATGAACTTGCTAGACAAGTCATGAAGGCTCGCTCTCACGGAAAATTCACTCCTTTTCATAAAGGTGACAAGGTTTGGCTAGAAGCCTGCAACCTGAAATGCCTTATCTCCCATCCGAAGTTTGCTCCCAAGCAAGAAGGACCCTTTACCATTGTCCAGGTGCTATCTCCACTCGTTTACAAACTCCGCCTTCCACATACCTGGAAAATTCACAACATGTTCCACACTTCCCTCTTATCGCCCTATCACGAAAATGACGTACATGGTCCAAACTTCCCTTCTCCCCCACCCGATCTCATTGACAGAGAAGAAGAGTATGAAATGGAAAAGGTGATCTGACACAAGGGAACTCCAAACAACCAACGCTTCTTGGTCCAATGGAAGGGATACTCGGCCGAAGAAGACTCTTGGCTTCCAGAATTGGAGTTCAAACACGCCAAGGAAATTCTCTCAAACTATAAGAACCTTCATCCCTCCGTTTTCCCTTCATCCTCTCGCCCACCACCACCCCGTCACAATGCCCAACACCTCCCCTAGTCACTCTTCCTCTGTCAAAGCGGATGCTGGCTGGAACCCACCTTCTGAACTCCCCCGTCTTGAGACCCTGGACCACACCTGGGATGGCCCATGGCCTCCCTCCCCCATCACCACCAAACCTGTTGTCAACCCCCCTCGCTTTGCTTCCTGTTTACGCTGCGACCCTTTCTCTTCTATTCAGCAGGGACGTATGCTTTCTTTCCTTGATAATTCTAACCTTCGTATCGCCCTTTGAAATCACCTAGACCCCTCTTCTCCCCTCTACTCCCTCTTTCGTATATATATTGAACTTTCACACCTTCGCTCCCATGCTGATCTCATTGCTGATGACACCGCCTGTATGCACCACACCTTCTGCATCACCGAAACCCACCACACCATCCAAGAGCTTGTTATATCCGCTATGCACCAGTTGGAGATGGACGATCTGACCTCAGATATCCAACGCTATGTGGAACATCTGAATACAAGATCTAACACTGACGAACAATCCCCTGAGGCCTCTAGTGCCCCCCTGACCCTCAAGGAGCTTGCTTCCATTGAGTGGACAGAAGTAGCATGGGAAGGCAAAAGGAACCACCCTCTACCAGAGACTCATCCCCTCTACAACAACGCATGTTTCCATTGCCATTGCCTTTCTCACATCCAGGCTAACTGTGTCTACTATCATTGCCATCACTGCAACTGACATGCCCCAGGCCATTTGGCATATCAATGCCCCCTCCTTTGTCACCGGTCTCCTGCCCCCCTCGTCCCCTCTTCGTCTTCCTCCTCGTCCCGATCCTCTCATCATACCCACAGATCTGGAGCTTCCTCGTCCTCCACTTCCACTCGCCCCCTTGCCCAGCATCTCTCGTCCCCTCCGGTCCCTCATACTCCTCTCCCTATTCCCCCTCCCTCTGGTTGTCGTCATCGCCAACGTCTCCCTCGCTCCAACGCCGAACTTCGTCACCTTTCTGGTATGCCTGCTGAAGGGTCTCTCGATGTCGATGAAGAATGGGGTTATCCCAACTACGACGCTTCTGCTTATGCCAACATGACAGGTTCCCCTGGTGGTGATCGCTGCATGGACCTCTAAGTTTGTTTCTTCTTCTACTTGTTATTTCTCACTGTAGTTTCGAATGTACTCCGGGGGTAATGTTATGATTGGCCCCTATTCTTTTCTTCTTACTCATTGTTGCTTACCATCATCGGCCTTACCCGATGCCTTTACTTCGATAGAGTGCTCTAGAACATACAACGTGTTCGTCACACACCCTTATCTTGTTGTCTTTACTTCTTTCTTCCTTTTGAATATTCTTCGCTTAGTCATAGTTGTTCCATGACCTTCTATGACCTTCCATTGCACAGTATATAAGCTCTAGTACTTCGTCCCTTGTACCCTAGCTTAGTTCTGCTCAATCTTACCTTGTCCCTCTTCATCTCCTCATCATAACTTGCTGCTACCTCTTTGGTAGGCAGATTTACCTTCGAACCACCTGCTATACGTCCTAGCAGACAGAACCCTTGACCCTAGTGGCAAGTACCTCGTCAATACCTCGAACCCTTGATCCTATGTTCTAGTTCTTTGAGCCTACGCTCGTTCCTACCCAGACCAAGCGTAACAGGCAGATACACTTTTGCAAGTAAGCTGATAACAAAGTCAGAATGAAATGCACCCATGGAATCAGAGGCATCAAGATCTTTGTAGAGGAAACTGTTGTCCTCAAGGAATGTGGTGACTTCAGATTTGATGGTGTCTGGTGACTCTGATGGCATAAAAAAGCCCATGCACAGTTCAAGTGCCACTGAGCTCACATCATGCCTCCAGTTACAGAGGTACTGGTAGGCCTATTGAAGTGCTGAAGTTAGCCACAGATTGAGTGTTGATAGGATACATACTGCTCCAATGCACTTGCTCATCAGTGAGAGCTGGGAAATAAACCTCAAGTTCAGCTCAGGGAACACAATGGGTATGATGAGTGGAAGGAGGCTGATGATCATGTCTTTTGGGGTTGACCACATGTTAGATTGGGCACTGGCCCAGAGGCAGAGCATAGGCATGATCTTGGATTTCCAGCCATTCTGCCATGGGTCCTGCTTGAACCAACCCAGATCAAGACTGATCGAGTCAATGGACACATTTGCTGATGGCTCTCCATGGTTGGCATGGACATTACTAGGTTCGCTTTTTACTTTTTTGAGCACCAGGTTTCTGATTGTGGTTATGGTGGTCTAATAATAATTGAAACATGTGAACATTTTGACCACATTTTGCATTGACATACACACCTGGGTGGTTACACAGACTTTATTTTTCCTGTCCCCTACTTCTTCCATCACCACATCCACACCAGCACAATAATCAGCAGCCTCAGCAACAGATGGCATTGCACCCTCCTCATGAGTATCAGCCCCAGTCTCGAGCAAGAGGTGCTCATCCTGAGGTTCTGTTTGCTTTCTCTTGACTTCAAGGGAGTAACAACTGACTTCAGGAGGCAGCTCAGCTTCATCTTTGATATCATAGTAGTTTTCATACCATGGCAGTATTTGGCTCTTGGGGTCCTCAACCTCGATGGAAAAGTTATTAGCAAAAAGTAGCATCTGGTTTTCCTGCTCTTTAAAATGCATAGTGATTGAGATGACATTTTGCATCAAGTATCAGGTGACATCAGCAAATACTGGGTTTCATCATAGTGCACCATAGTGTCATAGTATTTTCATAGTTTATTCATAGTGTCATAGTAATTTCATAGTGCCATAGTGATTTCATAGTGCCATAGTAACTTATAGTATTTTGATGGTATATAGTGTGTCATAGTGTTCTTATAGTGTTTTCAAAGAATTTTCATAGAATGCCATAGTATGTCATAGTGCTTTCATGAACTGCACCTCTGACTATATTTAACCAATAATTTGTATACTACACTTTGCTAACACTTATCCTACACTTTTGCTATGCTTTTTGTACAATTTTTTTGCTACACTTTTGCTACACTTTTCCAACACTTTTGTTACACTTTGGCTACACTTTGCAAACACTTATCCTACACTTTTGCTACACTTTTTGTACACTTTTTTGCTACACTTTTGGTACACTTTTCCAACACTTATCCTACACTTTTGTTACACTTTTCCAACACTTTTCCAACACTTTGCCAACATCTTGCCTACACTTTTAGTACACTTTTTAGTACACTTTGCCTACACTTTTACTACACTTTTTAGTACACTTTGCCTACACTTTTACTACACTTTTTGTACACTTCTTTGGTACACTTTTTCAACACTTTTCCAACACTTTTCCAACACTTTTCCCACTTCTTTAATATGCTTTTTCAACACTTTTCCAACACTTTTCCAACACTTTTTGTACACTTTTCCAGCACTTTGCCAACAATTTTCCCACACTTTTTGTACATTTCTTTGGTACACTTTTGAAACACTTCTTCAACACTTTTCCAATACTTTTCCTACATTGTTGTACACTTCTTTGATACACTTTTCCAATACTTTACCAACACTTTTCCTATACTTGTTATACACTTCTTTGGAACACTTTTGGAACACTTTTGGAACACTTGTCCAATACTTTTCCAACACTTTTTCTACACTGTTGTACACTTCTTTGGTATACATTTGGTACACTTTGTGTACACTTCTCCAATACTTTTCCAACATTATCTGTATATTTTTCCTACATATTTTCTACACATTTTCAATATTTTTCTAAAATGTAACTTTCTAACATGTTGTCTACCTTTGCATGTTTTTAGTATGCTTTTGCAGTGCTGGTAAAGTATAGCAAAAAAAAAGCATGTAAAATGTACAGCAAACATGTAGCAAAAGTATAGCCAAGGTAATAGCAAAAATATAGCAAAAGTGATAGAAAAGTAAACAAAAATGTATAAAAAATAATTGAAAAGTATTGAAAAAATGCCAGCAAAGTACAGCAGAAGTGTATCAAAAAAGCATACAAAAAGTGTATCAAAAATGTTAACAAAATATTGACAAAGCATAGGAAATATATCAAAAAGGTATACAAAAAGTGTAAGAGAAGTGTTGGCAAAGCATAGGAAAAGCATTGGAAAAGTGTACCAAAAGTGTACCCAAAGTATGTACAAAAAGTATAGGAAAAAGTGTAGACAAAGTGTATCAAAAGTATAGGAGAAGTGTATCCAAAGTGCCTCAAAGAAGTGTACAAAAAGTATATGAAAAGTGTTGACAAAGTGTTGGCAAAGTTTACCAAAAAGAGTACACAAAGTGTAGTAAAAGTGTAGTGAAAGTGTAGGCAAAGTGTAGGCAAAGTATTGGAAAAGTGTAGGAAAAGTGTAACAAAAAAGGGTATGAAAAGTGTAGCAAAAGTGTAGTAAAAGTGTAGGCAAAGTGTTGGAAAAGTGTAGCAAAA
Organism: Heimioporus retisporus; assembly: GCA_038090495.1. Classification (NCBI taxonomy): domain Eukaryota; kingdom Fungi; phylum Basidiomycota; class Agaricomycetes; order Boletales; family Boletaceae; genus Heimioporus; species Heimioporus retisporus. The sequence goes on along the minus strand of JBBPMV010000065.1, from coordinate 23,861 downwards.
GTGTAGTAAAAGTGTACAAAAAGTGTAGCAAAAGTGTAGTAAAAGTGTAGTAAAAGTGTAGGCAAAGTGTAAGCAAAGTGTTGGAAAAGTGTTGGAAAAGTGTACCAAAAGTGTACCAAAAAAGCATACAAAAAGTGTAGTAAAAGTGTAGTAAAAGTGTAGTAAAAGTGTAGTAAAAGTGTAGGCAAAGTGTTGGAAAAGTGTTGGAAAAGTGTATCAAATGTGTACCAAAAGTGTAGTAAAAGTGGAGGCAAAGTGTAGGCAAGTTGTTGGAAAAGTGTTGGAAAAGTGTAGCAAAAGTGTAGTAAAAGTGTAGGCAAAGTGTACCAAAAGTGTAGCAAAAAAGCATACAAAAAGTGTAGCAAAAGTGTAGTAAAAGTGTAGGCAAAGTGTAGGCAAAGTGTTGGAAAAATGTTGGAAAAGTGTAGGAACAGTGTAGCAAAAAAGTGTACAAAAAGTGTAGCAAAAGTGTAGTAAAAGTGTTGGCAAAGTGTAGCAAAAGTGTAGCAAAAGTGTAGCTAGAAGTGTAGCCCAAGTGCTGTAAACACTTGTGACCAGAGTTTTGAAGTGTAGGTTACCTTTTGAGGAAGGTCTTTCCCATACTTCAAGTAAGAAAAGCGGACAAGTCTGATTGACTATTTGTACTTATTTGTATCACCTGGCTTATATAAACCCAAAAATCTTCAAAAATTTTCTCACCCTCTCTTGCTTCTCTACTTTTACCATCACCACTTTTACTCTTCATCATTGGTCATCACCACTTGTTATCTTATCATTATACATATATGGTATGTTATTACTCAAACCTATTTATATCCACTTATTTGTTGATTTAGGGGTATTTCCAATTATGGAAATGCTTATGTGATGAAGGTTAGGGGTAGTTTTCCATTATGGTTATGTCATGTGATGTTGTTATGAGTATGTTATGTTAGGAGTATATCCATATATAGTTATTTAATATGTACTTATGTATTATGTAATATATAATTTTTATAAAATTCAAATTTATTATATTTTTGATGGAGTATTGATGATTACAAAGTATAAATGTGCTATGTCACTATGAATGTACTATGGACATACTATGGCACACTATGGTACACTATGGTGCACTATGACAACACTGTGGTACACTATGACAACACTATGGCGCACTATGACAATACTATGAAAACACTATGACAACACTATGAGATACTATGAGCTATGAAAACCCTATGAGATACTATGAACTATGAAAACACTATGAGATACTGTGAATTATGTATGAAAACACTATGAGATACTGTGAACTATGAAAACACTATGAGATACTATGAACTATAAAAACACTATGAGACACTATGGAATACTATGAGCTATGCAAATACTATGAGAAGCTGGGATAGTGCTATTATATTACTATTTAAATGGATCCTCACTATGAGCACTATGACACTGTCAAGCCAGATCAGTTTTTGCTCATGGAGTTCCCCAATATTCTATAAGCAACAACTTACTGATTGTTTCTTGTTGGATAGAGTGGCCGCTTTTTCCATCTCATTGTTGATATCATCACCAAAGGCACCAACTAGGTCACCTTGATCCTTATCACCATCCAAGCCCTCATTGTTCCTTATACCATCTGTTCCATCGACTGATGTGTCATTGGTGAGAGGAGGGCCTGTTGTATCACTAACAATTAAGGTTTTCAAGCTGGCAGCTATGGATGCTGTGTGTCCAGGTGGTCATATCTTGCTTACATGAGAATCTTCACTCAGTAAGGGTTTCTCGAGACCAGCTGTGGATTTATCAACTAATTTTGCCCAGTTCTTGACCCTACCAGCCAATGTGCTCTTGATTGAACTGTTAGGCAACCTGTGGTTGAGAAAAAAAAGTGTCACTCCTGTTAGCAGTAGCATGTGCAAAAACAAGAATGTGCATCTAATTCTGCATTTGTCATGGTTTACACCATGTGGAGTCAGTGCATATTTTCCCACTTGTGTCACTGTCTCATGCTGAGCATGGACAGCATTAATTGATTTGCACAGTGCCATTTTTGTCTTGGCAGGCTGATTGCCTCTAGCCATGGCATTAACATCACCACACTTTGTAGTGTTTCTGGAATCTTGCTGCTTGGCTTGAACTACAGTAAGTGTACACACCTGATTAGTTGAAACCCAAGTGAACTTACTAGCACTACCCAGTGTGTTGCCCTCTATGTTTGAATTCAGCTTGGGTAAACCTATGAGAGAACTTAAAGACCTTACCATTGACTATTTCACCCCCAGATGTGGGGGCTTCCCAATTTTTCACAGTTTTGGTGTGAGGATGCACAGATGGGCAGACAGGCTTTACCAGAGCTACAGCAATGGCTTGGTCAGTTTCCATTTTCTGCTCCAGTTTATCTATTTGCTGAATTGCAGCTTTTGTCTTGATAGCCTTTCCTGCCTGTTAGTTGGCAATGGTTTCCTCGTCAGCCTGCTTCTCTGCTGGGATCTGTTTCTTGACAGGGAGGTCTGGCAGTCCAAGATGCTTTGACATATTGGATGGCCATGTTCTATGGAATGAGATTGCTCTTGCAGTATTTGAGGACATGTTGTGTTCTAATGCATTGAAAAGGCTAAAATGAATGTGGAAATAGTGGTGGGTTGAAAATGCTACTGTATTTTTGCTCTGAATATACTTACCTGATATGAATAAACTAGGGTAACTTTGCTGACACCACAGCCTTCAGGTTTTTACACTGGTTGGACTCTTATGCAGCCTTGGACGATGCTATTAACATATCTGTGCTCCAAGTGCCACCACTGGTTCAAGAACAAGTCAGGACTCACACAACATTTCAATGTCAATCATGGTCCATTAGCAAACCCACCCTTGTGCTAGTTTAACCCATAGCATCCATAGATCTCTCTAGCATTGATAGCCTCTTCTAGATCATGACAACTGCTTCCAGATATCACAGACTATTTGAGTGATGACTAATCAAGGTCAATTCCCATATATGAATTATGTAAGCATTATGTAAGCAATAAACATATTCACCAAACTGTGTCAGTAATGACTAATTGATACATGTGCATTATGTAAGCATTATATAAGCAAGACATATGTTCACAAATTTTATTATAGTTCTAGTTTTCCATATTCATATATTGACAGACTATGACAGGCTATGATAGACTTTGACAGACTGTCCCAGCCTGGACAGATGGTTAAATAATTAAAGTGTAGGAAAAGTATAGGAAAAGTGTACAAAAATATAGGCAAAGTGTACCAAAAACTATGTAGAAAGTGCTGAAAAAGTCTATGCAAAGTGTAGAAAAAGTGTAGAAAAAGTGTAGGAAAAATGTAGGGAAAGTGTAGGAAAAGTGTAGGAAAAGTATAGGAAAAGTATAGGAAAAGTGTAGGAAAAGTGTAGGAAAAGTGTACCAAAAAGTATAGAAAAAGTGTTGGAAAAGTCTATGTAAAGTGTAGGAAAAGTGTAGGAAAAGTGTAGGAAAGGTGTAGAAAAAGTGCTGGAAAAGTCTAAGTAAAGTGTAGGAAAAGTGTAGGAAAAGTGTAGGAAAAGTGTACAAAAAAGTGTACAAAAAGTGTTGGAAAAGTCCAAGTAAAGTGTAGGAAAGGTGTAGGAAAGGTGTAGAAAAAGTGTAGGAAAAGTGTAGGAAAAGTGTACTAAAAAGTGTACAAAAAGTGTTGGAAAAGTCTAAGTAAAGTGTAGGAAAAGTGTAGATAAAGTGTAGTAAAAAAAGTGTACTAAAAGTGAGGGTAGAGTCCAAGTCAAGTTGGCTTTGGTGGTGAGAGTGGGTTATATATGACTTGTGTTTGACTATAATATGAATGGTCATAGTACTTGAAAAATGTTGAGCACTTTCTGATACTCATGTTAAGCAAGCTACCATGTAGTTAGATGCATGGTGGGGGATCATCCTGTATGTACAATACTATAAGTTAACTAATGTAAGATCAAGTCAAATACTGTAAGAACAATTAAAGATGATATCAAAGGTAGTAAATAAGTACAATTAAAAGTAATATATTTGATATTCACTTTTGATTTGCTTTCAATGCATCCTATATTTGACAGTCTAGGCAAGTCTGTTGACTCTAGGACAGAGCTGGACAGCTCTAGCCAGTTAGGTACCTTGCTAGGGGAGCTGTCAAAAACTAGGATGCTAGCCAGTCCTGCCCAGCTCTGTTCAGCCTGTCACAGGCTGGACAGCACAGGGTGGGTTTGCTGATGGAATCAAAGCAATCAGATGTGATCCAGGGGGAATGCAGGTGGAGGGGTTGTATCCCCACCACAGAATGGGTAGGATTGGTGAGATCTAGAGTGTGTGATGATAAGAGCATGGTGGTAGCAAGCAAGATGAGTCACATTACATAATAGCACTTGAAATGTGAAGTATAATGATGACTTGCACTTTGGCACTTGATGCAACTTTAGTTGCCTTTATCATTTTAGCTTGTAAAAATCACTTTGTGTTACTGTCAAAGTGTTGTAAAGTTATGTAAAGTGGATATGAGATTTAATGATGAATGTATGCAATAATAACAGTACAAGCTGATATCTAGTATATTCTACTCTTCCCTTTGGTGGCACCATGGAGACCCCAGTTCAACCCAACAGCTATAAATACATATGCACACAGATTTAGAACATAACAGGCAAACCAGAGACATATTTCCACAAGAGGTACAAGAGGTGATGCAACCAATCTGAAAGATATGTTGAGCATGATAGCCAAGCCATGGAAATTGGAATTAATTGGACTTACCACAGGTTGCATCAGCTCTTCATGGGACACTATATAGACAGACCCATTTATCTCATCCAACTGAAGGTGAATGAGTATGTTTTGTCAGGATTATCAACATGTTGCATCAGGAAATTGATGAAGGTATCAGCTTTATCTACTTCATCTACTCCATAATATACAATCATGATGATACACATCTTGATCATGTTATATTTCTGACAAGAGTGTTTGTAGTGTAGATTAAAGGCAATCACTAAGCTTATTTTAATAATACTTTATAATTGTTCAATAAATAATCAAACATTATTAGACATTATCATTGATCATCCTAGCTTCTAAGATTTTAAAATATCACATCTGAATTACAATGAGATACTTCAAACAACTTGTTTTCATTTGAAAGAACAATGTTTCTTTATTGCACACTATTTACTCAATAAACTACTATAATAGATTATAATTGGTACTACTAAAAACATGAAAAAGTGAAAATAACTTACCAAAAAACACTTACAATTGAGTTCACACAAGTCCAGACTCATCATGTAATAAACTCTAACTTAAGTTAAAGTGACTCTTGACTTAAGATGAAACTTGAGTTAAGAGTATAGAAATAGAAAGGAAGAGAGAGGTTGGTTTTATATACTAGGTACTATACAGTTATTACAAATAAATTCCCATGCCTTTGGCTATTTCCTCTAGTTCTTTTGAGCCTAAACTTATCCTTACCTGAACCAAGTGTAACTTCTAACAAGAGGTGGTTTCTTAAATTGCAACAAGAATTCATAAGTAACTCAAAAGTAATAGAAATTTTAGAATAAGCCTGTAAGGAAGTTTTAAAGGAAGTTGTGTTTTTTCTTGAGGATATCAATCTGTTTTATTTGTGCATGAAAGGTGTCTGTTGGGGTTGTCTCTCCTTGTAACCTTGCTTATTTCCTACAATATGGTAAAGTAAATGAAGTAAAAATTCAAAGGAGGTTTGGAAGAAGTTAAAGCATCCAACAACAAGAAGAAAAGTGAGATTTATCCAAAATAAATCCACCAAGAGTAAATGTTTGTTTGTCCTTGCCTTTTCCTTTCTTACCTTTTCTTCCTTTTGATGTCAGTGTTGGTGTTTTATTCCATGGGACCATATTTTCCTTCATAATAGTCCAATTTAGTTTTTTCTGCAAATGATTGAAGGAGGGTGTGTTAGTAACTTTTCATCAAAGTCTCTGAGCAATTGGATATCCTCTTTACATTGGCTCCTTGACAATACAGCATAGGTATTGAATGAATTGAGGAAGAAACTAGGTGTTTTTTCCATGTCAACTATAACTTTTGATAATGTTTGATCTTGTGCTTTGAAATCTGTAAAGGTATATGCAGGTGTAATGTAGAACTGCTGCCAGTTTATAATGATTGAGGGGTTTTTTCCTATATTTTGTCTTGAAGATTTGCAAAAGAGCAGACTTCCTTCATGGGCACTTGCAAACAACATGTGGATTGGAGAAATTCCTCTGGAGCTAGCATTGCTCACTTTGCTTGAGCAGATTTTAATCTCAAGGTATTTCTCTACAGCCTATGTTGTCAAATTATATCCCTGTTCCTTGGGACATTCTTGTGGACAAATATTCTTTAACTCAGGCTTAAAAGACAATGTGTTATCATATCAGTTGAACACAAATGATATTGTATCAATGATCAAAGGAGACTTTTTACCACAGTAACCTTTGTTTTAAAGTAGACAGGCCTGCACCCTCTGATGTTTCAAAGTGAGTTTGTGTGAGGACAAAAGGAATACAAGAATGCAATATTCATACTTGTATTGATCTTAATAATATCATCCACCTTTCAAATCATCAACCAGTCTTTAATCCCAATCCTCATCAACCAGATGCAAACATCTGCTCTTCCTTCTTGAACTTCACTGGACAACTCAATATCTTGGCAACTGACCATGCAGAGAACCTGTATACTGGGTAACATCTTCTCAAGAAGGTTCTGCCAACCAACATGATGTTATTGTCATCATTAGTAATCTTCTGTCTGACAATTTTATTCATTTGTATCTGTTGAGCTACCAGCTATGTTGTCTTTTTACTAACATTCATATTTTTCAAGTTCGTACTTCTACTGCTGAATACCAGCTACTTAGGCCATATTCCACATCTTTTTCCTTTGACACAACAAAAACATATATCAATGACAGCATGGAGCTTTCCAGTCAAACCTACAGTATATAGTATTGTCCCAGGCAGTAAGAGGCTCAGCATGATAAGACATGAGTTGTGGAAATTTATTATAAAATTCAACAGAGAAGGCCTTATAAAGGTCAATAACACTGATCCTGCAAGGGAAATAAGCTATTTATTAGCATGAGGAAAATATACACAAGAAGACATGCATGTTTATAAAAAATGAATCTTGCAAATCTAACTATCATTTCAGAAGGGTTAGGAATGAGCATGTCACAATGTTCTTTGGTAGCAGCAGCAAGATTTTGAAGTTTTGTTAAGTTGTTTAAAACTTAATTTGCACTAAGAATAGTTTCCACTGGATCCACATTGAAGACTGAAATTATGGATTTGAACAACAGCTATAAGCCTTGTTATTTTATTGTTGTTTTTATCTACAACATGACTTATAGGTAAAAATTTCTAGCCAATGTGTTTCAGCAAGGAAGGAGAAGCAGCTTATACTGTAACTATGGTGAAATTTTAAGATTAGTAGAATAGTTAGAAACATGCATATGTATTGTGAGTTAGAATAAAAAGGGTTTAGTAAACAATTTGGTATTTATTCTTGTAACACTCTGAATAATTATCACAGAGTAAACCTTGCATAATTTATTTATTTCATCAATCTTTTCTTCAGCTTAAATATTGCAACCTTAGTACAAAAAACAATTTGCATCTTGATAAATGCACTTAGTCTCTTAGACACATGCAGTGAGCTAGAAGATTACAGAGGTGAATAGACAGTATGTTGTGGATGTGGTGCAAATGATTCCTGATCCATTAATCAGATTTCATCCTTGGAGAATTCTTCAACATGAACTGCACAAACTTCCTAATACATTGCTTTATTGCCTGTGTGTGACAAAAAGGATTGAATTGCTTGCAGACAAACTGAATCTCCTACTTCCTCCATGAACTCATCAGAAATTGTTTCATCAACATCTTGTTTAGACAAGCATCCTTGCTTAACTTCTTCATGCCTTTCATCATCAACTCTTGTTTGTTTTGCTTCATATTCTTCAATAACAGCTGCTTGAAAAGTTTCATTTTCTTCAACAGCTTGTAGTAGATATATGCAACTATGCTTTTCAGCAAATGACAGGTTTTGAGGCCCAATTGCACATATAAGTTCTTTGACAGTTAAGCCTCAAGTTATAATATGCGAATTCATGAGTGTTTTCAATATGTGTTTTTTAGAAGACTAGTGTTACGATTTGCCCCTATTGTTTTCTCTTATCATTCCTACCTGTCACCATTGGCTTAACCCGATGCTTCCACTTCGATAGAGTGCTCTAGAACATACAATGTGTTTGTTGCACACCCTTATCTTGTTATCTTTGCTTCTTCTTTCCTTTCGAACATTCTTCACTTAGTCATAGTTGTTCCATAACCTTCTATGACCTTCCATTGCGCAGTATATAAGCCTAAGTACTTCGTCCCTTGTACCCTAGCTTAGTTCTGCTCAATCTTACCTCGTTCCCCTTTGTCCCCTCATCATAACTCGCTGCTACCTCTTCGGTAGGCAGACTTACACTTGAACCACCTGCTATACGTCCTAGCAGGCAGAACCCTTGACCCTATAGGGTGAGTACTTCGTTGTCATCTCGAACCCTTGACCCTACGTTCTAGTTCTTTGAGCCTATGCTTGTTCCTACCCGGACCAAGCATAACAAAAGAACTAAGCTCTACGTTTTAGGACTATCATTGCTATAGATCCTTCACCATTCCTCCCAGAACCACCTCCGCTTTAGAACGAGCCCTACTGCATTCACATAGGCTCACCACCACTGAACTCCCCTCTGACACTTCGTCCCCATCCTCATCACCCTCCTCCTCTGAAACATTCCAAGACCCAGACACCACTCTCCCCACTGTTGCTGAGCAGCAGGAAGACATCGACCTCGCCCACCAACTCTCCTCGGCACTCCAAATCCCCAGAATTCCCACGCCACCTTCCCCCACCCCAACCGCCTCTCACCCCCCTCTATTTCCCTTCCAAGCGCCTCACCCTGCCCCTGCCCCTCCCCCTCTTGTTCACACCTTCGCCTCTATCCTACCCCTCCCACCTTTCGCCCCACCAACAATGTCTACCCTCTCGAAACCCGTCAAGCTTTGCATCGGCTCCCCTGATGCCTTCGATGGCGACTACACCAAGGCGACTACCTGGCTAGACTCTGTCAGAATGTATCTCCTAGTCAACGAGGAAGTATATAGCACCGAGGCAAAGAAGATCACATTCGCCCTCTCCTACATGAAGTCCAGAGCTGCCCTGACCTGGGCTTCTTCTTTTTGAAAAAACGCCCTCTCTCTGAACGCCAATGGCAATGCCAAAGGCTTTGGCAACTTCAAGGACTTCATCATCACCTTTAACACTACCTTCAAACACCATGACACCAGAGCCCTAGCCATCACCTGGCTCTCCACCCAAAGGATGTCTGGCAATGCCGGAATCCCAGAACTCACTTCGTTTATTTCAGAGTTCCGAAACAAGGTCCAGATCAGTGAGATTGTGGATGAAAACGTCCTCATTGGATATTTTTCGACAGCCCTACCCATTCGCCTCATGCATCACATCATGTCCATGAACACCATCCCCACAAAGATCAACGAGTGGTATTCCAAAGCCGTTCATTTCCTCACTCAATGGGGAAAAGCCGAAGACATTGCCAAAAGGAACAAGTCCAGTTCCTCCACATACCACTCCTTCACCTCCTCCTCATCCCCCCACCCCTCGAAAGATCCTGATGCCATGGACGTAGATGCCATCAAACTTGGGAAACTCACCCCTGAAGAACGTCACCGATGCATCGCTGAAGGGCATTGCTTCTGCTGCAGAAAACCTGGCCACCTTTCGAATGACTGCCCCAACTCCAATAACCTTAGGCTGAAGAAAACTTCGGAAAAGAAGGTTAGGAAGGTTGAAGAAGTTCCCCAGCTGAGAGAAGTTGAGGATGACAACGACAAAGAAACTGTAGCTCAAATCTCCTTCACCATTCCTGGCGAGGATTTTTAGATGGAGGGTGTACCCCAACGCAATGACCCTCCTTTTCTTGTGCGTCTGTACTTGTATCGTCGATAACCAAACAGTCTATGCAAATTCCTGTTCACATCGCCGAACCCTTGCACTTGAAAGCCGTTGGTACTCGTGCTCTAATTGATTCTGGAGCACAAATCTCATGCATCAATTGGGACTTTGTCTGAAAACACAAACTCCCGAAAACCAAGCTCACCACCCCCATCACTGTCAACAACGTCGACCAATCTGCCAACAAGAATGGTCAAATCTGCTTCACCACCTCTCTCTTTGTCCACATCGGATCTGTGGCCCATCAGGTCACCTTCTATATCCTCAACTGTGGAAAGGAGAACGTTATCCTTGGACTCCCTTGGCTCAAGGAAGTCAACCCCACCATCGACTGGACCTCTCGCGAACTGTCCATTCCCTTAGAGTCTGACCAATCGGATCGCCTCTACCAGAAACACACCCAACCCCCTCCTCCAACCCCTACTACCCCCTCTCCTCAACCCCCTCATCATGTCAACGTTGACACCATCTGGGATGGACAACTCTTCAACTATATGCAGAAGGAGACACAACGACAATACCTCCTTTGCAACCACAATGTCCGGGTCATCCAAAGGATCATCCGATGTGGCTCTCATTTTGTCCCAAATGCCACCATCGCCAAACTCACCACTGCCACTGAACTTGCTATGGCTGCTGAGAAGGCGAAACCCAAGCCTGTTCTTCCGCAAGAATACACCGACTTTGCTTCCATTTTCTCGAAAGAAGCAACCGACCACGTACCCCCCAGCCGACCCTACGACCATGAGATTAACCTTGATGAATCCTTCACCCCGAAAATTGGCAAGCTCTACCCCCTCTCTCCCGATGAAAAGGCAGCTACTGACGCCTTTCTCGACGAAAACCTAGCAGCTGGGAGGATCCGCCCATCAAACTCTCCCCAAGCCGCTCCCTTCTTCTTTGTTAAAAATAAGGATGGAGGCCTCCGCCCTTGCCAGGACTACCGATATGTCAATGAACATACCATTCGAGACGCCTACCCCCTCCCCCTCATCTCCGACCTTGTCGATAAGCTCAAAGGAGCTAAAGTCTTCACCAAGTTCAACGTCCGCTGGGGTTACAACAATGTTCGCATCAAAGACAGACACCAATGGAAAGTGGCCTTCATCACTCACAAAGGTCTCTTTGAACCCACTGTCATGTTCTTCGGACTTTGCAACTCCCTGGCAACATTCCAATGATTCATGAACGACTCCTTTAGAGATATGATTGCCGAAGGATGGCTCGTCATCTACATGGACAACCTCCTTATCTTCTCCCCCAATCCCAAGACCCATGAGGAACGTACCAAACACGTCCTACAACGCATGCAAGAACTCGACCTCCATCTAAAGCTTGAGAAATGCAAGTTTGTGGCCTCTGAAGTTGAATACCTGGGTATGATCATTCACCCAGATGAACTTGCCATGGATCCGGTCAAACTCGATGGCATTTGAGAATGGCCAACTCCCTCTAAAGTCAAGGATGTTCGCTCCTTCCTTGGCTTCGCCAACTTCTACTGATGTTTCATCCCCAACTACTCTAATGTCGCCTGCCCCCTCCTTGACCTTACCAAGAAGAACCAACCCTGGAACTGGTCCCCTTCTTGTCAAGACTCCTTTGATGAGCTAAAGAAGCTATTCCTCTCCCAGCCAATCCTCCACCTCCCCAACCCTGCTCGACCCTTTGCCATCGCCACGGATGCCTCCAAGTATGCCTCTGGAGGTGTCCTTCTCCAAACCGACGCCAATGGTGACTGGCACCCCTGTTCCTACCTGTCACAATCCTTCTCCCCCACAGAACGAAACTACGACATTTATGACTGCGAACTCCTCGCTGTCATTCGTGGTCTCAAGGCTTGGCGACACTATCTCCAGGGATCCCCTTTTCAGGTTCAGGTCTTCACCAATCATAAGAACTTGACCTACTTTCGCCAACCCCAGAAACTCAACCATCGACAAGCTCAATGGCTACTCGATATCTCCAACTTCAACCTCCATCTCACCCATGTTCCTGGAACCTCCCTCACCGCCCCTGATGTCCTCTTCCGCCGCCCCAACCTCCTCCCTGCCACTGATGATGATAATGACAACATCACTCTTTTACCAGATTCCCTTTTCGTCAACATTATTGACATCGCCCTCCAGGAAAAGTTAGCCTCCTCTTCCGCCTCCGACCCCCTTGTGTTTGATGCACTCCGCGCCACCACTGGTGATGTCCCTGCTCGCTTCCGCTTCCGACTCTCTGACTGGCAATACGACGCTGGCGTCCTCACTTACCAAGGCCGTGCCTACGTTCCCCCCAACCTTCGCAAGTCCATCATTGAACGACATCATGATCATTTTGCCGCAGGACACCCTGGTTATCTCAAGACCCGCCAACTCATCGCTTCTGAGTTCTGGTGGCCCGGCCTTGCCCAGTTTGTCCGCAAATAAGTCGAGGGATGTGCCTCCTGCCAGTCAGCCAAGGCAAACACCCACCCCACTGTCCCTCCTCTTTGCCCCATCTCCTCCTCTTGCTCTTGTCCTTTCCAGCAGACCTCTTGTGACCTGATTACAGATCTTCCCCTTTCCGATGGCTTTGACAGTCTTTTGGTCGTGGTGGACCATGGGCTTACTAAGGGGGTGATTCTCTGTCCAACGAAGAAATCTGTCTCCGCTGAAGGGATTGCCTCCCTCTTTTTCCACAAGGTTTACACTCGGTTCGGCCTCTATGACAAAATCATCTCGGATCGTGGTCCCCAATTCGCCTCGGCCTTCACCAAAGAACTCGGACGACTCCTCGGATACAACCTCTCCCTCTCCACTGCCTATCATCCTCAGTCTGATGGAGAAACAGAACGTGTCAACCAAGAAGTCGAGACCTATCTCCGCATCTTCTGTGGCAACTCTCCTTCCACTTGGTCCCTGTTACGCGGAGTGTACCTTGAATGACCAAGACAAATGTCGAAGGGAATTCCTCGAGCAGGACACTCACGAAGAGGTACGACTCAGCTCGAAGAAGCGAAGGGACGAAGGACTACTCCAAGAAGGAGGGCTAAAGGACTGAGGTTCTGAGGGTGACTCAAGAAATACGCTAGATTGCACAGATTGAGAATAGAGTACATCATAGTGAACTGGTACTCTATATACTTAGTGACATGTAATCGTAGAATGTTATGGAATGGTAACGAACAAAGGACGCGTAAGCGTTTAGTAAACAAAGATGAGTAAAAGATGCGCAGCATCAAAAGCGGGAAGAAACAAGGGGATGAAGAGAAATATAACCGTAACATTACCCCCTTCCAAGCCTTGAAGTCCCAGATCTCAAGATCAAGATCAAGTTGAGTCTGTCAAAGGAGGGGGAGGAAAGGATGCTGCGAATGCCTGGGAGGGAGTGAAATTTTCGAAAGGGCAATCGGAAAAGATATGTCCAGCCTCATCGCAACGAGCACAAGTGCGAGTAGGACAGAAACGGTCAGAATGACCCCAACGAGAGCAGGCGGAGCACTGGGTTGTGAAACAGAGATGGGTCAGATGTCCAGGGGCATAAACGAGGCAAGAAGAGCAGCGGTATTCGGGGCAGTTCTCCCGATAATGTCCAGAGCGATGGCAGTGGTAGCATGTGGTAGAGGCAGTTGCTGGAGGATGGGTGATAGGGGAGGTGAGAGTTTGTACCGCGGAAGAGAGAATGCGTCGTCCTGTAGAGCTCCGGAAGAACTGAATATGCTCTTGGTTAAGGGAGAGGATATGTTGATCGACGACAAAACCATCAGCGCAAAAGGAGGGGTCATTGACACGATCATGAGGGATTAATTGGATGGAGGAGAGGCGAGAGGCAAGTGGCAGGGAGGTGGAAGCGGCAGGGGGAGCAATTGGCAGAGGAGGAGGGGAGGAAGGAGTAGAGAGGAAGGAAGAAGAGGTGACGGTAGGAATAGAGGTGATTGAATTGAGATATCTATCCTGTGCATCGCGAGGAAGGGAAAGGTAAATACGATGAAAGGTGGGGTAGAGGGCAGTAGGGTCAAGTCGTTCAACAAAAACGTGGAAACCATGGAGATGGAGAATAGAAAGAATACGATCTGGGAGGCGACCGATCAAAAGACGAAGGGGAAGTCCAAAGGCCACCAGAAGATCAGAGGGGGCAGCTTGGAAATGGTATGATTGTACTTTAGAAATGTCGAGAAAAAGGTGTACGAGTTCCTGAGAGATTTCGTCTTCCTCGTAAAGATGATCAGTCTCGAGGGTGTGAATGAGGGTAGGATCGGCGAGGATGGCAGCGTAGAGGGTGTAGATGGCGGAGGTGGGTAATAATGTAGCCTGTACACGTCTGGAGCGTAGTGGAGAAGAAATGGAGAGTGGAGACGAAGAGGAAGATGAAGAAGACATGGACATGATGACGAATGGGTGGAGTGATGAAGAGGTTTACGAAGAGTAAGAAAAATAAAACGGAAAGGATCATACGAAGAGGGAATTTTTGTTTTAATATTTTAGGTGAACAGGGCAATCGTCAAAACGGCAGAAGTATTCGTGTTCAAGGAAATGGGAGGAAGATAAAGTGGGGTGATGAAAAAGAAACCAATGTCGAGTGTGGGCACGAGGGGAAAATAGTTGGGCATATGCGATTTCGATGGGGATTGGGTCCATGCTATCATAAGGAATGAGTCCGTTTATAATCAGAGAGAATGTTCTTGGCGTGACGGAGATTACTTTCCGGTTCCCAGGTGTTTTCTGCTGCGGAGTATCCCTTCCATGCGGTCAGGTACTGATAGTGGCCAGGGGATCCCTTGTGTGCGAGAATGCCGTCAACTTCATATTCCTCTTCTCCATCGATAACGTCAGGAGGTGGTGTGGGAAATGAGGGGCCATGTGTATTGGTGGAGCGAAACGAGGAGAGGAGGGTGGCGTGGAAGACATCATGAATTTTCCATGTGGGAGGTAGACAGAGGCGGTAAGACAGGGGAGATAGTACCTGAGAGATTTTGAAAGGGCCAAGTCGTTTCGGTGTGAGTTTCCAAGAAGGGTAGGGGATGCGGAGATTGGTGGCTTCTAGCCATACGTACCTTATCGCCAACCTTCCACAGGGAAAACTTTCAAGTGCAGTGTTGGGTCATGAGGCATCGGGCTGACTCATGTGCTGCCAAGGCTTCTTTTCGGGATTCCTCCAGGGCGGTGAGATGAGAGGAGAGAGCCGGAATGAAGGTTTTTCCGAGGGGAGGGTAAGCGCGAGGGTCGTAGCCCATCATGAGGGAGAAGGGGGATGTTTTCGTGGAGGAGTGGGGGGAGGAGTTGTGGTGGAATTCTGCAGAGGAGATGAATGATGACCAGGAGTGAGGTTGATTTCCACAGAATAGGCGAAGATATGTTTCAATTTCCTGATTAGTTCGTTCCATCTGTCCGTCGGTCTGAGGGTGATACACAGTGGATAATCGAACATTGTAGTGGAGTAGGCAGGCTAACTCTCTAGCGAAAGCGGATGCGAATTGGGGACCACGATCGGAGATGATGGAGTTGTGTAAGCCAAAGCGTTTGAAGACATTGTTAAAGAATAGGAGGGCTACTCCTGCGGCGTCGATGGTTTTCAAACATGGCATGAGAATTACCCCCTTCGAAAGCCCGTGGTCAACCACGACCAGCAAAGAATCGAAGCCAGACAAGATAGGAAGGTCCATGATGAGGTCCATGGAAAGTTGGCGGAAAGGGAGAGAGGTGGATGAGGGGATGGGAGAGAGAGGAGGCGTAGTGGGGTGGGTGTTCACCTTGGACTGTTGACAAAGGGCACAACCGGCGATGAAGTTCCTAATGAAAGTGGACAAGCCTGGCCACCAAAAGTCGCATTCGATGAGAGCTTTGGTTCGAAAGAAACCCATATGGCCCATGGTGGGTGACGTGTGGAAAGAGTGAAGTAGAGCAGAGCGAGAGGTGGGGGGAACATAGAGCCGGTTGCGGAAGTATAAGTGGCCATTGTCGAATGACCAGTCATCGGGAGAGGAGCGAGGAAAGAGAGAGGAATTGTTCTGTAGGGACTGGAGTGCGCGAATGATGAGGGGGTCGGAGGAGGAGGACTGGCGGATGCTATCTGCGAGGGCGAGATCGAGGGCGGAGATGACGACCGGGTCAGGAAGGATGGAAGAGAAGTTATCCAAAGAGGTATCGACATCAACATTTCGAGAAAGCGCGTCTGTGGGGGCCATGCGAGAGCCTGGAGTAACCTGCCAGACGATGTCAAAATCTTGGAGGAGGAGGGACCAGTGAGCCTGACGGCGAGAGAGTTTGCGAAGGTCCTTGAGGTACGAGAGGTTCTTGTGATCAGTGATGATGGTGACGGGGTGGGGGGTGCCCTGGAGGTACTGCCGCCATTCCTAGAGAGCGAGAATCACAGCTAGAAGTTTGTGATCGTAGATGTCGTAATTTCATTCGGCCGGGGTGAATGTCTGGGAAAAATAGGCACATGGGTGTGAATCACCATTGGCGTCGGTTTGGAGAAGGATGGTGCCCACAGCTAGGAGAGAGGCATCTGACATGATGGTGAAAGGCAGGGAGATGTCAGGAAAAGCAAGAATGGGGGAGGAGGAGAAGCGAGTTTTCAGGGAATCAAAGGCGCGTTGTTGGAGAGGGGTCCATAGCCAAGGCTCGTCTTTGCGGGTAAGGAGGGTGAGAGGAGCAACCAGATCAGAGAAGCCAGGGATGAATTTGCGATAGAAGTTTGCAAAACCGAGGAAAGAACGAATACCCTTGACTGAAGTAGGGGGTTTCCAGTCGGCGATGGCAGAGAGCTTGGTCGGATCCATATGTATGTGTCCCTGGCCAATAACTAAGCCTAGATATTCCATCTGAGGGGAGTCGAAGATGCATTTGGATATTTTTAATGATAAATTATTTTCTCGGAGGCATTGGAGGACTTGTCTAGTGCGGGTATGGTGGAGTTCAGGGTCGTTTTTGGTATGGATTCCAATGTCGTCCATGTAGATTTTCAACCATCGTTCAGCGATCATATCAGCAAAGATGTGGTTCATGAAAGCCTGGAAGGTGGGCGGAGCATTGTTGAATCCAAAGAACATGACTGTTGGTTCGAAAAGACCTAAGGGAGTGATGAATGCTGCTTTCCATTGATCTTCTTCGCGTAAACGAATGTTGTTATATCCCCAGCGAACATCGAATTTGGTGAAGAGGGTGGAGTCCTTCATGTCATCGATGAGTTCTGAGATGAGAGGCAAGGGATAGGCGTTGCGGATGGTGTGAGAGTTGAGATATCAATAGTCTTGGCAGGGGCAAAGAGTTCCATCCTTTTTGGGCATGAAGAAGAAAGGGGAGGCTTGAGGGGATTTTGAAGGGACGATATGACCAGTTTTCAAATTTTTGTCAATGAATGTTCGACAGGCCTCTTTTTCAGCAGGGTTGAGGGGGTATACTTTGGCGATTTTTGGGACAAAGGATGGTTTGAGGTCAATGGAGTGGTCAAAAGGACGATGAGGGGGTAAGGTTTCAAACATCTTTTCAGAGAATACGTCTGCATAGTCGGCACACCAGGAGGGAATTTGGACGTCTTGAGGTAGGTTCTGTTGTGCCAGTTGAGTGGATAAAGTGATTTTTCCGAGGTGTTGGGGGTAGGTCTCTTCAACATCCTTCCAGGGCGGATGCTCACTGAGAGGTACCACAGCATCCTGGATAGTGAGGGTGTTGGCGGACCAATCAATGACCGGATTGCATTTCTTTAACCAAGTCATTCCTAAGATTACGTGAGAAGATCCTAAAGATGTAACAAGGAAGGTGACTTCGTCCGATAGATCAGGGAAAATGACATTTGCGGTGATGGAGAAGCGAATGGTCCCTTGATGATTGGGGGTTCCATCCACGTTGTATGCGGTAAGGGGTTGGGGAAGTTTCCGAATGGCTCTTCGAAGTTTCGGGACAAGAGAAATGTCAATGAAGTTGTTGGTGGCTCCACAGTCTATGAGAGCAGAGGTGGTAATGGTTTGTGACTTAGTTTGTAGGTGAACTGGGAGATGTAGGGTTCGTTCATTGGAAAGGCCTACAATTACAGTGTCGATATCTAGGGAAGGAGACGTTACAACTTCTTCCCTCACTGAAAACCCGAAGAGGAATCATCCTTAGCTTCCTCAAAGCAGAGTTTGAGGGTTTGTAAAATCTCTCCCTCGTCCTTTCCAGTGGTCTTGAGTTTGGAAACATACGTTTCAAGGTCAGAGGATTGTTTTGGAGGAGGGGGAGGGGAAGCGGTGACGGGGGTGGTGTTGGTGGTTTGGATACATTGTTGGGGGGAACGAGAAGGTTTCGAAGTAAAGTTCTTACACTGTGTGGTGTTGTGTCCTTTCTGTCGGCAACGAAGGCATAATCCTTCTCTAAAACAGCAAGCGTGTTCGGCAGGAGTAAGTTTTGAGACGCGGATGACATCAATGTCCATAGCGTTGGGATCAGGGGTGGTGGAGGTGCGGGAGAACGAGGAGGGAGTACGATGGCCTTTTCGAAGGGCTGCGATGCAAGCTTTCTGGGCATGGAAGGTTTTGGCTTTTTTGATCCATTCTTTGATGGTAGTGGGCACGGTTGTCATAGAGAGAATCATGATGGATAGTTGTTGATCAAGCCCAAGGGAGAACTGATCAATGAGGGTGGTATTGTTGGTGATGGAGGCTCTGGCTGCGAGGTTCTGGAAGTCGGTGATATATTTCTGAAAACCGTCGTCTGTTTCTCCATTGGGTCCACAGGTGGATTTCTGTACGAGCTTGGATAGTTCTAGACGGGCAGTGGCTTGGGTGTCGAAAGGATAGAAGGTGGATTCGAAATTGGAAGAGAACTTATCGAAGGTTTTGTCAGGGAAGTTCAGGTTTGCCATATGATCATACCACATTTCTGAGAAGGAGATGCCTCATCCCTTGCTCATCTTATTGAGAGTGGTCATGATTTTGGTTTCGTCAGAGGAGTATAGGGTCTTGTTTATCTCGAAGTAAGCCTTCATGGCTTTGATCCATCGTACAGCATCGGAGGGGTTGCCAGAAAAGTCTGCTGGGAGGGCTGCTTTAGTTCCGTCATGGTGTGAGTGGTGTGGGTGCTAGGTGGGGTGCTGACGATGGGGAGGGTTGCTTGGGCTATGGGAATCTGTGGGAGGACTGGGCTAAGAGCAATGGGAGATCCTGGGGGAGTGCTGGGGCACTGAGGCTGAGGCTGTGCTGAGGTAGTGGCTCGAGACAATGGGAATGCTGAGGTACAAAGTGGTGAAGTTAACGAGGTAGGAACGTTTCGTCCTGTTAGGCGATAACGTCGTCGAAGTTCTGTGGTGGAGAGAATGGGCTCCTCTTCTGAGGAGTCGTCACTAGGGGCTCTGATGCTGCGAATGATGAACTATGGTGGGTCCTACTCTGTAATAGGAGGGACAGGGGAGATTCTCGATCTTTTGTTACGCGGAGCGTACCTTGAATGACCAAGACAAATGTCAAAGGGAATTCCTCGAGCAGGACACTCACGAAGAGGTACGACTCAGCTCGAAGAAGTGAAGGGACGAAGGACTACTCCAAGAAGGAGGGCTAAGGGACTGAGGTTCTGAGGGTGACTCAAGAAATATGCTAGATTGCACAGATCGAGAATAGAGTACATCATAGTGAACTGGTACTCTATATACTTAGCGACGCGTAATCGTAGAATGTTATGGAATGGTAACCAACAAAGGACACGTAAGCGTTTAGTAAACAAAGATGAGTAAAAGATGTGCAGCATCAAAAGCGGGAAGAAACAAGGGGATGAAGAGAAATATAACTGTAACAGTCCCAGATGATCTCCCATGCCGAATTCACCCACAACCACTGCCCTCACTCTGTCACTGGCAAATCCCCCTTCTTCCTCACCTATGGCTTCGAACCTTGCCCCCTCCCCACTATCATTGCTGAATCCAACCTCCCAGCAGTCGAAGAACGACTAAAAACCCTCTCTGCCGCTCAAGACGAAGCTCTGGCAGCCCATGAACTTGCTAGACAAGTCATGAAAGCTCGCTCTCGCGGTAAATTTACCCCCTTTCGTAAAGGTGACAAGGTTTGGCTAGAAGCCCACAACCTGAAACGCCTCATTTCCCATCCGAAGTTCGCTCCTAAGCGAGAAGGCCCATTTACCATTGTCCAGGTGCTATCCCCACTCGTTTACAAACTCCGCCTCCCTCGTACCTGGAAAATTCACAACACGTTTCATGCTTCTCTCTTGTCACCCTATCGCGAAAATGACGTACATGGCCCGAACTTCCCTTCTCCCCCACCTGACCTCATCGACGGAGAAGAAGAATACAAAATGGAAAAAGTGATCCAACACAAGGGAACCCCGAACAACTGACACTTCTTGATCCGATGGAAAGGATATTTGGCCGAAGAAGACTCCTGGCTTCCAGAATCGGAGTTCAAACACGCCAAGGAGATTCTCTCAGACTATAAGAAGCTCCACCCCTCGGCTTTCCCTTCATCCTCTCGCCCACCATCATCTCGCCACAATGCCTAACGTCTCCCCTAGTTGCTCCTCCTCCGTTGAAGCGGATGCTGGCTGGAACCCACCTCCTGAACTCCCTCGCCTCGAAACCTTAGACCATGCATAGGACAGCCCGTGGCCTCCCTCCCCCATCACCACTGAACCTGTTGTTAACCCCCCTTGCTTCGCCTCTTGTCTACGCTGCGACCCTTTCTCCTCTATTCAACAGGGATGTATGCTCACCTTTCTTGACAATTCTAACCTTTGTATCGCCCTTCGAAATCACTTAGACCCCTCTTCCCCCCTTTATTCTCTCTTTCGTATATACATTGAACTTTCACACCTTCGCTCCCATGCCGACCTCATCGCTGATGACACTGCCTGCATGCACCATGCCTTCCGCGTAACAGAAACCCACCACACCATTCGAGAACTCGTCATTTCCGCTATGCACCAACTGGAGATGGATGACCTAACTTCGGAGATCCAGCGCTACGTGGAACATCTTAACATGAGATCTAACACTGACGAGCAATCCCCCGAGGCCTCTAGTGCCCCCTTGACCCAGGAGGAATTAGCTTCCATCGAGCGAACGGAAGTAGCTTGGGAAGGCGAAAGGAATCGCCCACTGCCGGAGACCCACCCCCTCTATAACAATGCATGTTTCCATTGCCACCACCTCTCCCACATCCGGGCTAACTGCGTCTATTACCATTGCCGTCACTGCAACCAACATGCCCCTGGTCATTCGGCATATCAATGCCCTCTCCTCCGTCGCCAGTCTCCTGCCCCTCTTGTCCCCTCTTCATCTTCCTCTTCATCTAGGACCTCTCGTCATTCCCGCAGATCTAGGGCTTCCTCGTCTTCCACCTCCTCTCGCCCTCTTGCCCAGCGTCTTTCATCCCCTCCAGTCCCTCACACTCCACTCCCCATTCCCCCTCCCTCTGGTCGTCGTCACCACCAACGTCTCCCTTGCTCCAACGCTGAACTTCATTGTCTTTCAGGTATGCCCGCTGACAGATCTCTCGATGTTGATGAGGAATGGGGTTACCCTGACTATGATGCCTCTGCCATTGCTAACATGACTGGCTCCCCTGGTGGTGATCGCTTCATGGACCTCTAGTTTGTTCTTTTCATCTTTTACCTCTTGTTTCTCACTGTAGTTTCGATTGTACTCCGGGGGTAATGTTACGATTCACCCCTATTCTTTTCTTTGTCATCCTTGTTTGTCACCGTCAGCCTGACCTGATGCTTTTACTTCGATAGAGTGCTCTAGAACACGCAACGTGTTCGTCACACATCCTTATCTTGTTATCTTTACTTCTTTCTTCCTTTCGAATATTCTTCGCTTAGTCATAGTTGTTCCATAACCTTCTATGACCTTCCATTGCGCAGTATATAAGCCTAAGTACTCTGTCCCTTGTACCCTAGCTTAGTTCTGCTCAATCTTACCTCGTCCCCCTTCTTTTCCTCATCGTAACTCGCTACTACCTCTTCGGTAGGCAGACTTACACTCGAACCACCTGCTATACATCCTAGCAGGCAGAACCCTTGACCCTATATCCTAGTTCTTTGAGCCTATGCTCGTTCCTACCTGGACCAAGCGTAACAGTTGTTGTCATCCAATTGCATTCATCCCACCCGTAAGTTTGCATTCTCAAGTCACTCCACGCACTGATAAACTCATTCAATTGATCAGCTTCCACAATCCATTCGAAAAATTTTGTCCTCTATCACCGGCAAGAAAGACAATTGCGATCTAATCACCCACTGCAAGCGGGAACTTATTCACGCACTCTGGAAAATACTGCTCGACGATGAGTTTGTCAAAGCCTACAAGAATGGCATTGTCGTGCGATGCTTCGACGGAGTCCACAGGAGAATATACCCCAGGATATTTACTTACTTGGCGGATTATCCCAAAAAGTAGGCATTTCGTTCAATCATGCAGGTCGAGTTCTTATGCTTTGCAGAGTCCTCCTTGCGACCATTCGGGACAAGGGTAACTGTCCTTGTCCTTGCTGTTTGATACCGAAATCAATGTTCCATTGCATGGGACTTCTCAAAGACATAACTTCCAGAATATCTCGAGCCAGAACCTACTTGCAGGACAAGATCGTGCATGCACAGCAAATAATCTATGAACTTGGACGACCATTGAATGGTACTGCTGTAGAAACCCTGCTCAAGCCTGACTCACTAGTTCCAACAATGGTAAGTTCCATCTTCACCCTTGGCAACGACCTCACCACTCCACTCAGAACATGTTTTTCGAGTGGCTAGCACCCTTGGGGTTTGACCTGTTTCCCATTCTTGTGGTTGACCTTCTGCACAAGTTTGAATTGGGGATTGTCAAAGCTGTTCTGAAGCATTTGCTCCACGTGGTATTTGCTGTTGATCCACTTAATATAGAATGGTTCAATGAAAGGTGAGCATGATAACTCTTGTACAACAACTACTGAGATTTAATCTTAGGTTTACCCAAATATCTGCATTTGGGTTGAACACTATATGTCGGTTCCCTTCTGACATGGCAGATATGAGTCAGCGGCCTGCATGGTTCTTCGAGCAGGTACTTCAGGTATGTTCTTTCGGTTATTCAAGGCCGATGGCCCCATTCATCAAGTTTACCACCAGTGTTCCATGCCCGTGTTTGAGGCCCTCGTTCCTCATGCACATGACTCAAGCATTCAACGCCTCTTATTCCGACTCTGTGAATGGCATGCTTTGGCCAAACTTCGGATGCACACAGACGATTCATTGGCATTGCTGTCACAGTCCTTACGAGCTCTTGGCCAACAACTACGACATTTTCAATGTAACATCTGCATCAAGTATGATACCTGTGAGTTACCCATGGAAGCTGTGCAGCAGCAGAGAAGAGAAATGGCCAACCTCAATGCTGGTTGCCGGCGGAAGGAGCCACATTTGGCCATGCTTCCGAAATCATTCAATCTTGATACATACAAGTTCCATGCCCTTGGAGATTATGCTTCAATGATTAGGGCATTTGGGACAACGGACTCATACACCACTCAGGTTGTAAGTCAGGAGAGAACTTTCTAGTACCATTGTCCAACATCTGTCTGACCCCACAAGAACAGGGCGAGCAAGCACATTGGCAAATCAAGGAGATGTATGCTCTGTTGAACAAAAAGAACGCCAGTGATCAATTTGCAAGACAAGAGCGTCACCGCACTCTCTTGAGATGGCAATATGTCCTGGAGGATTGGGTTGATGATGCAGTTGAAACTTCCCCGATGTTGCACCATTCAATGGCAAAGCACGCCCGAGGTGACAATGTCTTCAGTCTCCCGCAATTCATCGTTGATCACACTGATGATCCTGCTGTCGAGGTAGGTAGACTAAGCTTTGTGTGCAATTTACTGGGATG